>JAJEJO010000455.1:502124-524491 GCA_020662805.1 Glaucomys volans | reverse complement strand
TTTTTTTTTTTTTAAGACAGCATTTCTCTAAATTGCCTAATTTCCCTAAATTGCTGAGGTTGGCCTCAAACTCGCAAGCCTCCTACCTCATCTTCCAGAGTGGTGGAGATTACGGGCATGTATCACTGCACCTGACTCTGATGAGATTTTAAACTAGATTAGCAGGTACTTTGAAGTGACCCACTAATACTGTTCAGTGCTTTCCTCTCCAAAAACGTTGTCTGCTGCCTGCCTCAGTTTTCTCATCCATAAAATGGAGATAGTACTTCATCAGGAAGTTGTGAGGATATCAAATAGCTATAAACAACCAGAAAGATACAAACATGAGTTCAAGTCCATCCACCAGATTGAACTGTCTTAGTCCATTTGAATGGCTGTAACAATATGCCATAGGCTGAGTAGCTTATAAACAGCAAAAATTTATTTCTCACAGTTCTAGAAGCTGAGAAGCAGATCACTCTTGTCAGGTACTGGTGAGGGCCCTCTTCTGTACTGCAAATGACCAACATGGCAGAAGAGAAAATGAGCTCCCTTTGTGTGGGGGGTTGATTCTCATTCTCTTTCTCTCTCTCTCTCTCTCTCTCTCTCTCTCTCTCTCTCTCTCCCCCCCTCATTCCCTCCCTTCCTCCCTCCCTTCCTCCCTCTCTTTAGTTTTGAAACAAAGTCTCCTATGTTGCTTAGGTCCTCACCAAGTTACTGAGGCTGGCCTCAAACTTTCGATCCTCCTACCTCAGACTCCTGACTCACCTTGAGTCTCTTTTATAAGGGTACTAATCCCATTCATAAGGACTCTGCCCCCTGATGTAATCACCTCCCAAACATCTCACCTCTTAATACCATAACCTTGGTGGCTTGAATTTCTATACATGAATTTTGAGGGGTCACAAACTTTCAGACAATAGTGTGGATCTTCTTAGAAGTTAGAACTAAATGCTGGAGGCTGCTTTGCTTCATGGCCAAGGACACTGCTGATTGAGTTGCTGACTGCCTCTTAAGAGCCGGCCCTGGACTAAGGTCAGTTGCACTAGAATAAGTTTCTTC
The DNA here is from genome assembly GCA_020662805.1 of Glaucomys volans. Lineage (NCBI taxonomy): Eukaryota > Metazoa > Chordata > Mammalia > Rodentia > Sciuridae > Glaucomys > Glaucomys volans. Next base: position 523,450 of record JAJEJO010000455.1, on the reverse strand, counting down.
TTGTTCCTGCTTTTATTGAGTTGCTGGTGCTTCACATAGGTTCCCAAGCCAAATGCAAATGAAGGTGGGGTTATGAGAAAAGAGTGATTACCATAATCACTTCTAAGAGTAATCCCTCATAGTGTTTTAATAGACAATTTAAAAGAGCAGTTTGGGAAGCGCATATTTTGTACAGCAAACATGTTAACATTAATAAATTAATGGAAACATAACAATTGAAGCTAGATTTATTGAGTGTGCAAAGGAGAACGAGAGAGAGAGGAAGGAAGGTCAGATGGTGCATAAGATCTGAGACCTAGTGAGTATTCAAAAGCAACAAGAAAGTATGGAGGAAAGGGCACCTTGGACCATGATCATGGTGGCCACAAAGCCTATCTCAAGACTCCTGCAAATCTCTCCAGAACAAACTTGCCTGAGGCCTGTCAGGTTGATAGAACACTTTGAAGAAGCCAATAAGAAATCAGAGGAGTCCAAGCAAATTTCTTGAACTTTGTCTAAATGTCTTGAAAACAGAACTTCTTGAAGGACATTCTGAAGCTACCGAGGTGAGGTCTTTCTAGCTGACTTTAACAAGAGCTGGTCAATGAGTTATGGTTTCTCTCTCTCACTCTTGCTCTCACTCTCTAAGAGAAAAAGAATATTTACTTTCACAATTAATGGATTTCTTGAAAATCAGAACAGTGACTATCCCTCCTAAGGACTCTCAATCTAAAAAGAATACAGTTTCCTTTTTAACCTAGCACTAGGAACATTTTAACTTACAGTGCAATGTCATGTTTTAGAAAAACATCAACACCTTGGTACAATGCACAGGAAAAAATAAACAAGGAAGTAACCTGTATTCATTTCCAAAAGAAGATTTTCATAATCTGTGAGGCAATTTAAATTGTCACCTTATTTCTTAAGAGGGGACTAGTAGAAAGAGAAACCGTTTTAGATAGTGGAATTTCAGAATCCTTTTTTTTTTTTTTTCAGTACTGGCAATTGATCTCAGGGACACTCTACCATTGAGCTACATCCCCAGCCATTTTTATTTTGAGACAAGTTCTTGCTAAGTTGCTGAGGCTGTTGACGAACTTGGAATCCTCCTGTCTCAGCCTCCTAGGTCACTGGAATTAATGGGCATGCACCACTGTGCATTGCAATCTCAGAATCTTTAAGCATGATTGTGTTGGTTTTCAGCACACCCTTTCCCCTTTTCAGGATTCAACAGAGCCGTGTTGCTTGATACTTTTTATTTTTGGTACTGGGAATTGAACCAAAGGGAGCTTTACCACTGAGCCACATCCACAGTCCTTTGTGTTTTTTGTTTTGGGACAGGATCTTGCAAAATTGCTTAGTGCCTCACTAAGCTGTTGAGGCTGACGTTGAACATGTAATCCTCCTGCCTCTGCCTCCTTAGTGGCTGGGATTTCAGGTATACACCACCACACCAAGTTTGATACTCTTTTATTGTATTATTGTAAATGTATGTATGTATTATTCACTCATACCTGGTCAGCACCAAGCACATAGGAACAAAGCTAACCTTTGTGCCAGGTGTAATTTTCTTTGTTCATTTGCTAAAATGTTGACTGATTGAATGAATCACTAGTCCCAAGCCAAATGCACAAGTTTAGTTTTCAGCATTCTTCTACCCACAGTTTAATGACTATTTAACAACACCCCCTTCTTCCTTATATTATTTCAGAAAAACCTTAGTATGGCAGCTACTTGCTTAGGTTTTAGGAACAGACAAATGGAATAAAAAAATAGAAACTCAATTCTACTACTATTTATTATGTGAATAATTTGACTCAATTTCTTCTTTGATGAAAGGAATAATAGAAGAGTCCTGATGGGGTTAGAATCACCATGGCATACAAAGCATGTAACAGAACCTGGGAGTTGGTTGGCTCTCAATAACATTGATATTTATGGTTTCTAACTGCAGTCCTAGTTTGGACTTCATATTTCTCCAAATATTGTGCTGCCCACAAAACAAGACCAAAACCAGAGAAAGCAAAATCAGCAGTGTTTTTTTCTAAGCTGGGTTTTGCTGTACCTCACAGGTGCTAGAAATGTCTATGACTGTTTGATGTCAATGACTATTTGATGTCAATTTCATTTTGCTAAAAACACAGTCACCTTGGGAAGGAGGAAGATGTGGAGTTAGGCACCTAAGGGTGTTCTACCACTTAACTACATCCCCAGTTCTTTTTATTTTATTTATTTATTTATTTATTTATTTAATTTTGAGACAGGGTCTCACTAAGTTGCTGAGGCTAATATTCAATTGTGTATATATACCACAGTTTCTCTATCCATTCATCCATTGAAGAGGATCTAGGTTGGTTCCACAGTTTAGCTATTGTGAATTCAGCTGCTATAAACATTGATGTGGCTGCATCACTGTAGTATGCTGATTTTAAGTCTTCTGGGTATAAACCGAGGAGTGGGATAGCTGGGTCAAAGGGTGGGTCCATTCCGAGTTTTCTAAAGAATCTCCATACTGCTTTCCAGAGTGGTTGCACCAATTTGCAGTCCCACCAGCAATGTATGAGTGTTCCTTTGCCGCCCACATCCTTGCCAACACTTAACTGTTGCTAGTATTCTTGATAATAGACATTCTGACTGGAGTGAGATAAAATCTTAGAGTAGTTTTGATTTGTATTTTTCCAGTTGCTACAGATGTTGAACATTTTTTCATGTACTTGTTGGTAGATGGTATATCTTCTGTGAAGTGTCTGTTCAGTTCCTTAGCCCATTTATTTATTGGGTCATTTGGTTTTTTGGTGTTAAGTTTTTAGAGTTCTTTATATATCCTGGAGATTAGTGCTATATCTGATGTGTGTGAGGTAAAGATTTTCTCCCATTCTGTAGGCTCTCTCATCATGTTACCGATTGTTTTCTTTGCTGAGAAGAAGCTTTTTAGCTTGCATCCATCCCATTTATGGATTCTTGATTTTAAAGAAAGTGATTCTTTAAAGGAAAAAAATCCCCAGACTGAAGATTTGTATAAAAAAAGATGCAAACACCCCCAATCTGACTTGGAGACCTTTGCACAGTGCTTCCCTTTGCCCTTGGCTGCCTCAGTTTGCTAGGGAGTAGTTCATAATGAGAGTGAAATGTGAACCAATAACATAGCAGGGTCACAGGGTTTCTTTGAATTGCGTTTACTGAACAATGAAGTAACTTGTAGGACAGAAGCAAGTGCACTAACCCTGAGAACGAACAGGTGGAAACAAAGGGCACCAATCAAGAAAGAAATCAATGGGGTTGACTCCTGGCAGGGTCTACTGAGGTTATTGTCAAGTGAGGATTTATGGCCATCAGTTTCTCAATGTATTTCAGAAGGGAAATTTCATTAACAGAGTAGGTGCACTAAGATGAAATCTGCCTGGTCATTGATCCCAGCATCCACTTCCACATAGAACAGATTTGTAGATGAAGCCCCCCTGAATTAGATGGTTGCCTTGACAGTTCCAGAGAGGACCAAAGAATCAAAAACTCCCCTTGCCAGATGTGAAGGAGGAGGTAAGCATCTGATTGGTGAAGGCTACAGAAGGTGGACCCCAGTTTTCCTGGTGAACATCAAACATTAACTTTGGAAGCAGCATTGTTTCCTGTGTTGGTCTCTGCTTACAGATGACCCACTCCAGAGAGAGAGTGCTTGAACCTTACTTTACTTTCCCCTATAACAGAGTTTTCTTTCATTAGAACACAAAAACTGAGATTTGGAGCTTCAGTTCCCCACTCTCCTGTGACAAGTTAACACAATACCTTGTTAAACCTCAAGTTAAGGGAACTTCTTCAAACACTTCTCTAACCCTCCAGTCTAGGCTCCTAGAACCTCTAGTCATCCACAGCAGGGTCATGCTTATACTTACACATCCAGTTGTATAGTTATTTTACTTCTGTCTGTCTTCCCCCATGAGACATACTCTGAGAAAAAGACAATGAATGACTTGTGTGAACTGAAGTTCTTTGTAGAAGTTGTATCTATGTTAAAAATTCTGCAGACTGCTTGACCTAGCTGACTTGTAAGTACATGGGGATTGTAGAGAGATGGAAGGTTGTAGGTCCAAAGTCAGAATTATCTTGGGCTATTTTAGACCCTTTAATACCCATGTACCTTAACTTTTCTATCAGACCTAAAATTCCTATTGTTAAGAGCAACAGAAAACAGATTAAAATGTTGGTGCTCCCCAGGGAGATTCTCCAGCCTCATCCCAATCCCAATCCCCTCCCTATAGCCCACCCCAATCCCTTCCCCTCCCTATAGTCCCACCCTAATCCCTTCCAGCACCCTATAATAAGTTGGCAACAAAAGAACTAACACACGATTTTCCTGGCACACTGCTTTTAGGTGTAAGGGCGATTGTCGCTGGCCAGCTAAAATAAAGGCTTCTTTTGGCTTTACGTGATCAGCTTGGATGATTTTGTTTTCTTTGGGCACAACACTATAACTAATTGATAAACTTCCAGATAAACTTCTCAGAATATATCACTAAGTTTAGCTGACCTCTTTATTCAACCCTAAAGCTAAGAATGCTAGAAGTAACATTTGAAACCTACAGGAAAGCCTTCTCTGCTTTGCCGAAGCCTGCTGCCTATTTGATTTCCCCATCAGTGTAACTGGTAATGTATTGATTTATGGCTTTGTTTTGTTCTGTGACTCTAAAAGTTTATGTAACCTCTTCCACCACAGAACATGTCACTTGGGTAACTTGAATCCCTGTGTTCAAAGGTCATGGCCATTCTTATTCAGCCTTGGTAGATTTAGCAGAGCTGTTATTTTACACGGACACTTGGTTATCCATATATCCCAACACCCAGAATGGCTCCTGGCACGTGGTAGTTTCACAGTAAGTGCGGACTGAATGAATGAACAAATGAAAAGAGTCCAGGACCTTTGCAGGGATCTGAGGACACAAAAGTGAGAAAGCAGCTCCTGTCCTTCCCCACGGAAGGGGGACTATGGTGTGGACACAGACCAAAAAACTAAAGACCCACGACCTTCCCGGCTGCTCTGCGATTCCTTGATCTACCTCCCATTCATTCAGTGCAGAGGAAGGGGTGGGTTTAAGGGCGGATGCTGAAGCAATCGCTCGGGGGTCGACCAGCTGAACCACGGTCAGATCCGGGTGGAGCGGCCAGGTCCTCAACAGGTCGGCAGGAGCCCGCGCTGCTGAGTTCGGGCCGCCGGCCTGTGTCGCCTCTTGCGGTCCCGCGTGCCTGCTCCCGCTCTCACTCAGACCCGTGCGCGCCAGCCCGTGAGCTGGCAGCGCTGCGGAGGCTCTGGCCCAGCGCCTGCGGGGCGCGAGTGATTGGCAGCCCCTATCCTCGGCCCGGGTGCGTCCCCCAACCCAGGGAGACATTCTGTCCCCGCCCGCTCCTCTCCGCCCAGTTGGTGCCCCGCGTGAGGCCGGATCCCGCCCCGCACCTCCCGCAGGCGCCGAGGAGGATACAAGTGGCGGCGAGAGGCGCGGTCCTCGCCGGAGAGTCAGCATGAAGATCGAGTTTGCGCCGCTCAACATCCCGCTGGCGCGGCGCCTGCAGACGGCGGCGGCGCTGCAGTGGGTGGTGACCTACCTGCTGCTGGGTAAGAACGACCCCGCGCTCTGCACCGCGAAGTCCGGCAAAACGCCGCGGTGCCTGGGCTCGTCACCTCACCCCAGGCAGTCCCCGTCCGACCCCTCGCTTCGAACCTTTCCAACCTTTCGACTCTGCTTGCTGTCCTCTCAGAGCAGGCTCGTCAGAAGAGGGCGTTGGGAGTTAAGGTGGGACTCTCCTTTGGCATCTTTTTCCCAGGAGACCCTCATAGGAAATAACTTGCTACCAAAAAAAATTTTTTTTGAAGTTAGGTGTGTCATACCCACAATAAAAGTCATAGACTATAAATATACAGATTGGTGAATTTTTGCAACTATGCCCAGACGAAGGTAACCACGACCAATCAAACTATAGAGCACTTCAGCCCCTCAAAGTTGGTAAACTCCTTTCTCGAACTGTTGATTTTTAAATGGGAAAATAATGCCTAGGCATTTGAAACTGGTCTTCCCACCTTTAGGACAAAGAGCATGGTTAACTTTTCTGTTTTTATCGTCTTCTGGGGGCAGAAAGATGCCTTTCTACGAAGAACTCACCTCACACTGGGTTGAATTGTGTGGCTTCCATCTGGAGATCATCTGACCCAGGAGTGTGCTCCAGGTGATTTCCCAAGTTAAGCCCACATATGCTGTTAAAGCTCACAAGCCAAACCCCTAGATGGCCCAGGGAGGCTTACCTGAGCGCTTCTTAATGTTTATTGTGCTTTTGGAGTAAAAGGGGTGGGGGACAGCAAGAGGAATTATTGGGAACCCCCTCTATGCAAACTTAAACTCTTCTGAATACAGAAAATCATCTGTGTGGTCTTAGATCATGACTTGTACACCGTTGGGACTGAATAATAAGCTCATTGCGTTATAGAGTTTTATACTTTTGAAATGGTATTTGCAGTTTGAATGTCTGGATCAGTGATTCTCAACCCTGGCTGCTGGTGAGAATCACTGAAGGAGCTTCTGAAAAATAGGGACACTGAAGCTTCATCCCTAGAATTTCTCATTCATTCATTTCAAAAGGGAGCTCATGCATCAGGACCTTTAAAAAAAAAACTCTCCAAGTGACTCTGGTGTGCAGTGAGGGCTTATGAAAAAGGTAATTTAAAACATTGACTCATTAGGCCCTTACAGGCCAAACGGTGAGGCAGGGCTGATAGCATTATACTGCATTTAGCTCTGGATCAAAGGACCAACAAGATAATGAGACAGCTGTATTTAAGACAACCTTATTTAGTGCACACTGTGTGCTAGGTGCTGTTCTAAGCACCTTCTGCTATTATCCCTGTCATCCTCAAGGACAACGTATGATGTAAGGACCATGCCTGCACACATTGTACAGAGGAGGGAATTAAGAGGTCAAGTAAATTGTTCAAGGTCACACAGCTAGTAGCAGGTGGAAGAGCAGGATGTGAGTCCAAGTATTCTTCCCAAGGTCCCTGTTTCAGCCACTGTGTGCATTCTTCAGTGCAGTGCCTTGACATTGGAGCCTGACTTCCTAACTGATCATGCAGCACCTCTCTCAGAACTCACTGCCCTTTCTTTCATGGTGCTTATCACTGATTGTGTTTTTATGTTACTGATTGTATTTGTATGTCATTGACTGTGTTTGTCTATGCTCATGGTTATTTGAGAAAAGTCTGTCTGGCCATTCAAGTCTGTAAGTTCAGTGAAGGAGCACCCAGAAGCAGAAGATATGCAAGAAGTTCTTGGTACGACTGTATCCACTCTGTTGCCCAGGATAGGACCTACCCACCCTGGGAGTATTAACTCACATAATCTTTGTAGTGACCTTGTGAGGTAGGGACTACCCTTTCCTCATGTTACAAGCAAGAATCTAGAAGGTGAAGTAGATTGCACAAAGTCACATGGGTCAGTATTAGGTGGTTGAGTCACATGTGCCTCATGTGACTAGATTAGTGACTGGGATGTGACAGGTGCTCAGGAAGCCATGCCAAATTTGAATCAAACTACAGTGACTCTGCAGACAATTAGTTTAAATATTTTCATATCATGCATTTGACATTTGTGTTACTGGGAATATGTTATTTTGTATATTTTGGCAGTATTATAGAATTCATCAGAAAAGTACAAACAAGGACATGAATTCTCATAGACTCATTACCTTTGTTTATAATGACAATAATTTGCCCCATTTTATCTGTTCTTTTCCTAAAATATTTAAGAATGTATTACATTATGATTTTTTTAAGTCTTAACTTTTAGTATGTACATTTGAAAAAGAATTTTATATGTAACCATAATACTGTTGTCACATGTAGCATAGTTGACGAATCCTTTTTAAAGTCTTCTAAGATGAGTTCATATTCAGATATCCTAGTTGTGTCAAAAATACATCTTTACTGGCAATTTGAACCTGGATCCAAACAAGACCCACCTGTTGCATTTGGTTTTATATCTTCGTATAGAACAGTGCTAATCTATTTGCTTTCTTGTCAGGAATGCTTTGAAGGAGCCATGTCATGTATTCTGCAGAAGGATCACTTTGTGGATTTGTCTGATTGCTTCTTTGTAGTGTTAACTTGTTCCTCTGTCCCCCATATTTATTTTAAAATGGAAGGTGTAGCCAGGGTGGTGCGTGCCTGTAATCCTAGTGGCTCCAGAGGCTGAGTCAGGAGGATGGAGAGTTCAAAGCCAGTCTCAGCAAATTCGAGGCACTAAGCCACTCAATGAGACCCTGTCTCTAAATAAAATACAAAATAGGGCTGGAGGGTGTATGTAGCTCAGTGGTCGAGTGCCCCTGAGTTCAATCCCTGGTACCCCCCACCAAAAAAGGGAAGATGGAGCTAAATGTTTGATTAGATTTAGATGAAACAATTTTGGCAGGACTTCTTGCAAGATCTGCTCTGTGTTTCACGTTCCATCTCATCAGGATGCACATGGTGTCTGGGTGTCCCATTATTAGTGGCTGAGGTGGGTCAGTGGATCGAAGAATGAAGTGATTTGAGGGGTGATAATGCTGTGAAGGAACACTCCCCCCTTTCCCTTAGTGGCTTAAATCATGATCCTTGCTTGAATTGTTTGGATATCACAAAATGACAGTTTGCTTATTCTATCATTGTTTCTTCATCTATTAGCTAGAATTTCTGCAAGGATAATTTTTTTTTCCCTCCTCAGACGGGGCCATTTGACTACTCTACATTTCAATTCTTACAGGAAAGGAAAGATAAATGCTAACTTCTTTCCATTTAATTGTGAATTTCAAAGTAAGGAGCTGACATAATAGTTATATCCAGTCGCAAGAAGAAGCCTTTTATTCAGCTGGGTGTGGTGGTGCATGCCTGTAATCCCAGCTACTTGGGAGGCTGAGGCAGGAGGATTATTTTAAGATCCCAATTCAAATCCTGGAATGCATTTTTCTTGCTACCTTCAGAAAAAAAAATATAGTTGAAGCTGTTAGCATTTAGGATTTATTTTAAAAGAGTAAAATGTTTCATTTAGTCATGAAATCAGATACTGTTGCCTTGAGATAAATGTTAAATACCTGTTACCCAATCATAATATCCAAGAAATTACAACATTACTTATTAGCTTGTGAACCATTCAACTGTAAACTACAAAGTGGAGAACTGAAACATTTTTGTCCATCTTCTACCTACAACCCCATGGCAAGTATTATTACACTTAATTTGTTTTTTAGAGAAAAACTAAAGCTCAAGAAGTTAAAGACCACATATAAGTAAGTGGGGAAACCAAGATCTTTTACTGAGTTGGTTTACTACTTATTTAAGCAACTTTATTGAGATATAATTGACATACACATTGCACATATTTAAAGCATATAATTTGGTAAGAAATCATCACCACAATTAAGGTGTCAATAGCACCATCGTCCCCCAAAGATTTTTCATTCCCTTCCTTCCTGGGCCCCCAACCCAGGCAACCACTGATTTCCTTTCTGTCACTGTAATGATTAGTTTGCATTTATGGTTTTATGTAAATGGAATCTCATGTGTTCATTTTTAAAATTCAGCTTCTTTCAACTCAGCATGATGATTTTGACTCATTCTTTTTGCTGTGTATTTCACTATTGCTTTTTGTTTCTAAATAGTATTATATTGAAGGGATATATTGGTATTTGTCCATTCATCTATTGATGAATGTTTAGATTGTCGCTTTCATGGACTATACCGATTGTGAATTGTACCACCATTGCCCCTGGCCCCTGGATTTTTATTGTGCACCAGTGATTTATTTGGATATCAGTAGCATGCTTTTTGCTTACCATAGCTTTGTAATTTCTGAAATCAGGTAGTATTAGTCCTCAAACAACTTTTGTGCTTTTTTCCAGAGTTGACTTGATTATTCTAGGGCCTTACAGTTTCCATATGCATTTTAGTATCATCTCAGGTTAGACACACATACACACACACAAAGCCTGCTGGGATTTTGATTGGGATTACATTTTTTATTGGAATCAGTCTATAGATTAATTTGGAAAGAACTGACATCTCAACGATGTGACTTTTCTACTATATGGTTTTGTTTATATCAAGCTTTTAAATTTCAGAGCACATTTAAGAATCAGCTAGGGATTTTTGTCAAAGTTCACTTTCACAGAGCTTTTGATTCAGTGGATCTCAGGGAGAGCCATTAATTTTTTAAACCTTTGAATTTAAAATAATTTCAGAAATAATAATTACAGAAAATAAAAATGACATTAAGTTACAAAAATTCCCATATTCTTTAATCCAAATTCCCTAAATGTTCATGTTTTTCCATGTTCCCTGCTTTCTCTGCTCTTGCTCACTGTTCCTGTCTCTTATCCCTTTTCTCCCCTCCCCATATCCTTATTTTCTGAACTCTTTTGGAGTAAGTTGCAGATGTGGTTTCCCTTTACCTCTAAATACTTCAGTCTGTATTTCCTAAAATCAAGGACTTCCCTTCCATAGCCACGATACAAACAGCCCCATCAGGAAGGTATCCCACCTGCAGCACCATGGCCTAATCCACAGGCCCTGTTCATGTGCCAGCCATCACCCCACTTGTGTCCTGTTACAGCAAAGGAATCCACTCGCTGTAGTCTGCTGTCATGTCTTTTTAGTCTCCTTTAATCTGGAAAATTGAGGGGGGGCATTTTAACATTCTCTTGAGTTAAACAAGAGTCCCAGACTTGGACGCATTCTCACGTGCCCCTGTGTTATGGACCGTCTCCGTGGCTTTCAGGTGGTGGCTATACTTACTCTGTCTTTAAGCTTGGAAATTTTCTGAAATACTCAGACCATGGGACCAGTTTTAACTGTATCCTTGTTAGGATTTATGTGCCTTTTTTAAGGCAGAGAAGTGGGTCACATGCTGGGTTTGCTGTAAAACAAGAACAATGCTGTTCCCTCCAAGTAAGGCTTTTTAAGCATCATGTGGATTAGACCCACCTATTAGGAAGATGGTGCTGCAGAATTCTGCAAGGGGATTTGAAGTTTGTCTTTTAGGCCATCTGGGCAAACACACGGCTGGGTGTAGGATGCACATCTGTAATTCTGGCTATGCAGGAGGCTGAGGCAGGAGGCTTGTCTCAAAAAGGAGGTGGTGGTGGTGGTGGTGGTGGTGGTGGTGGTGGTCCTGGGTATTTAGCTATTTTGTTCAGTGATGAAGGTCCCCTGGGTTCAATCCCCAGTACCAGCCCCTCATGCACACAGACATACACAAACACATACACACATACAAATAAATAAAAATAAAAAAGAAAGCGAAAGCAACTCTAGAAGAAAAATTCTCTTAAAATAAGAATTTAAAAAATCAGAAGAGTGTTACATTTTTATATTCAGCAGATGGCATTAATTAGTGTTTTGGAGTATAATGCCTCTAGTAATAAGAATGAAAAGAAGGGCTAATGGATTTTACTTGCTTCTGCATTGCATTTACTTTCTATGTTTTATGTTAAATGGTTAAAAGAACTATAGAAACAATTTTATTGGGGGAAAAAGCCCAGAAACTTCTTGGATGAGAATGGGAAGGATACCTATATGAATTAAATATTTTATTATTGTTGTTGTTGTTGGTATTGGGGCTTGAACCAGGGGTGCTTCACCACTGAGCTACATTCCTGGTGCTTTTTATTTTTCATTTTGAGGCAAGGTTTCGCTAAATTTGCTGAGGTTGACCTCTAACTTGAGATCTTTGGGCCTTAGCCTCCTGGCCCCTGGGATTATAGGTGTAAGCCACGATGCCCAGGACCAGATAAATATTTTAAATTATTTCTTAATATTGGTCACTATTTAATGCAAACAAATGAACTTTTAGCAGTTTTCATAATGCTTTTCTGATTCAGGCTGCTCATGGGAATTTAATGGAATCATTTTAAAGATGTGAATATTCTTATATAAGTAGACTTGTTCTGCAAGGTTGGTTTGATCTTTTTCTCTCTTTAGTAGAATCATTTTATTTCTTTTTAAAAATAATTTTCTATCATATAGTAATTCATGCTATCTATTAGAAAAATTGGAAAATGTGTTAGAGTTTTTAAGAGAGATGGTTACAGGGCTGGAGCCTTCCAGGAAACTGAAGCAACATGAAGGGCCCCCCATTCAAACTCCAGTTCTTGAGATCAAATCAGAAATATGTCAGACGTGTCACTCAGAGTAACAGGCATGACTTTATTTAAGGAATAGGAAAAGGGAAAGGGGACACTCTCAAGGGAGAGAGTGGGTCCATTAAGAGAGTTGAGGAACAATGTGCCTCTCCTGCACTACAGTTTTATTAGGGATCCCAAAGAAGTTTCCAGAGAGTTCCACCCAGGTCCACCTCTTGACTTTTGACTGACAGCAGGATGACATCAGACTTTGAAATCCCCACTGTCATGACCACTCTACATCACTTTGGTCCATGCTGTGAGTGGTTCTGATTGGATTGTTAACCATAAATTCTTAGAGATTTTATGGTTAGGGGGAATTATCCTTATTTCCCTGAGTTCCAAGATCTGGTCTGTGAAAAGGGGTTACTAAAATCTCCCCCTTTGGGGGAACTTGGGTTCTTTTTATCAACACTATTTGGACCTGCATTTCTCTTGCAGATAGCAGGTATCTTGCTGAGAGATGTGATCTATCCTGTCATGTAAGCCAGGCAGGACTGCAGGTAAATTGCTTCTTGGAAAGAAAGCCTGTGGGGCACAGCATGGTGGGCCTAGTTTATAGAATTATTCCCTCAACCTCTGTTCCCACCAGTCACATCTGTCTGGCTCCTATCAAGACTAGAAAAATTTCATACTCCTCTCTAGAGATAACCATTGTTAAAACTGTGGTATACTCCTTTCCTTCTGTACCTATTTTTAAAATTTTTATTTTTATCCAAATAATGTATGTACCTAGAAGAGATCAGATAACACATTGAGTTGAACCATATGAAACTGGTGTTTTAAGTCTCAAGTAGCCAGGTATAGTGGCACACGCCTGCAATCCCAGTGACTTGGGAGGCTGAGGGAGGAGCATTGCGAGTTCAAAGCCAGCCTCAGCAAAAAGCAAGGCACTGAGCAACTTCATGAGACTGTTTCTAAATAAAATACAAAATAGGGCTGGAGATGTGTCTCAGTGGTCGAATGCCCCTGAGTTCAATGCCTGGTACCAAAAAAAAAAAAAAAAAAAGTGAAAGTCTCCATTAGTCACTGGCAGCTAACTAATAACCAACATTTATTGAGTCCTTTCAATAAGCCATAATTATTCTAAAGGCTTTCTGGGTATTTCATTTGTGTTTCATTAACAATTTTCCATGTTTGAAAATACCATTGGTTAAAAATGCTTAAATGTTTTTAGAGCAGTTTCAGGTTCACAGCAAAGTTGAGAAGGTACAGAGATTCCCACCCATCCCCCACAGAGCTGGCTCCGCTCGTTGTCAACATCTTCAGTTAGAGTGGTATATTTGTTATAGTTGCCAAATCCATGATGGCACATCATTATCACACTAGATCCATAGTTTACATTAGAATTTGTTACCAGGGGAGTTCATGGAGAGGGGGATGTGATTTGGGATCAATGGGGTTCTTGGTATGCAAAAGAGTTTCAGCAGGGATTAGTTATAGACACAGATTTATTTAGGAAAGCAGAAACACGACCAAGGGAGAATGTGGGCTCTCAAGGGAAGGATGTTTTTTGAGATAAAGTAAGAAATAGACACTGGAGAGAGAATGCCCACCATCTTGAGAATGTGAAAGAGCATGTTGGCTACTCACAGATTAAGAAGCCTTTGGGATAAAGCAAGAAATACACATTCAAGGGGGAATGCTAGCCATCTGTAGAGGGGGAGACAGTAACCCCTTGGTGGGCTGTTAGTATTCATAGAGGGACAATTGCTAGGGGCTGGACCAAAGGTGGAGTCAGGCAGAGTTATACCATTTCATGCCAGTTTTCCCTGCGCTTGTTTGTGTATTGCTTATGGTATTTTTGCAGGCAAGGACATGGGTCAAGAGCAGAGGCTAAGGACTTAGGCTGGGTTGCTGGCTGATGCTTTTTTTTTTGCATTTCAAAAATTCATGGATATCTGCATTCCAATGGCTCATGGGTGCTTCTCTTTCCAGACTCAGTCTGTCTCCCTAGGTTCCTGTCTCAAGTTCACTGTTGCTGTTATATATTCTGTGAGTTTGAATAACATAGAATGACAGGTACTCCTGTAGCAAAATACACTGTAGTTTCACTGCTCTAAGATCCTCTGTGCTTTACCTATTTATCCTTCCCTCTTCCCTAACCTCTGGCAATCACTTACCTTTTTAATGTCTCCATAGTCTCACCCTTTCCAGAATGTCATGTAGTTGGAGTCATACAGTAGGTAGCCTTTTCCACTTGGCTTCTTTTACTTAATAATATGTCCTTAAGTTTCTTTTATGTCTTTTCATGGTTGATAGCTCATTTCGTTTTAATGGTGAAAAATATTCCAGTGTCTCAATGTACCAATTTATTTATCCACTCACCTACTTTTGCAGAGCTGTGATTTTAAATTTTTGATCAAGTCCTGCTTCTTATCAGTTCTTTCTCATGGATTGTGCCTTTGGTTTCATATCTAAAAACTCATTGCCAAACTCAAGGTCACCTAGATTTTATCCTATGTTATCTTTAGGAGTTTTATAGTTTTGCATTTTATATTTAGATTTGTCATCCGTTTGAGTTGATTTTTGAGAGCCAGGTAAGGCCACCCACCCTGCCTTTCTTCACTTCTCCGTATATCAACTGGGCATATACCGTTCAATTCTGACTCTCTCCCTTGAATTAGTGATAGATCCTACAGGTGGAGAGCTCAGTCCACTAGGTTGCACCTGCTTCCTGTGTCAGTCTCAAGTTCAGGTGTCCTGTGCTTCTGACTGGCTACAGATTGGGGGTTCCCACTCCCTCTCCTTGAACTCAGTCATTTTCAATGATGGTTCATCGAACTCAGGAAAACACTTAACTTTTGCCAGTTTATTCCAAAGGATGTGAGGCTGGGCCGTGCCACCATTTCAGCCCGTGTGCAACAATCTGGAAGCTCTCTAAACCCAATACTCTGGGGAATTTTCTGGAGACTCCATCATTTAGGCACAATTGGTTATTAACTCCATTTCCAGCCCATCTCCCCTTACTTGGGGATGGGAGTGGGGCTGAAGTTGCCAAGCTTTTCACCATGGCTTGGTTTTTCTGGTAACCAACCCCACCCAGCAATCCACCAAGAGCTGCCTCTTTAGAATGAAGACATTGCTGTCACCCAGAAATTCCAGGGCATTAGGAGGTCTGTGTCAGGAACCTGGGTCAAAGTACAAATATTAGAACAAAAAATGCACCTGGCACCCCTCTTGATCAGAAAATTGCAAAAGTTTAAGGAGCTCTATGGCAGGAACTGGAAGGAAGACCAAATGTATATTTTTTATTATGTCACAAATACTGTGCTGTAGTTACCAATAGAGATTTATACACTTACAAATTTGTCAAAAGATAGATCTTGTGTTAAGTCCTCTTCCAACAATAAAATAAAAAATGAAAAACATTCCGTTGCTGGGCACGGTGACTCATGCCTATAATTCCAGCAGCTGGGGGGCTGAGGCAGGAGAATCATGAATTCAAAGCCAGCTTCAGCAAAAACGGGCACTAAGCAACTTAGCAAGACCCTGTCTCTAAATAAAAATAATAAAAGGGCTGGAAATATGGCTCAGCGGTTAAGCACCCTTGGGTTCAATCCCTACTACCAAAACAAAGAAAGAAACATTCTTGTTCATCTAGACTCACCAACATTTTAGCATTTGTCATTTGCTCTTCTTGTTCACTTCTCCTCTCTCCTTCTCTCCTTCCTCTTTTTCTTCCCACATACAAGACATGCAGACAAGATATGCAATGCTGATGAACCAATTAAAAGTAAGAAATTAAATTGTAATTGCTGGGCACCATAGCACATGCCTGTAATCCCAGCAGCTCAGGAAGCTAAGGCAGGAGGATCATGAGTTCAAAGCCAGCCTCAGCAACTTAGCGAGGCCCTGAGCAACTCAGTGAGGCCCTGTCTCTAAATAAAATATTTAAAAAGGGCTGGGGATGTGGCTCAGTGGTTAACCACCCCCCTGGGTTCAGTCCCTGGTACAAAAAAAAAAAAAAAAAAAAAAAGGAAAGAAAAGAAGTTGTAATCATCATGACATTTCATCTCTAAATTCTGTAATGTGTCTCTTGAAAACAAGAATTTTCTACACAAATCAAAATCATTTGGGCTGAATATGGAGCTTGGTGGTAGAGCACGTACTTAGATGTGCAAAGCCCTCAGTTTGATCCCCAGCAACACACACACACACTCCTATTATCAGGCCCAGGAAATTTATCAGTGATAAAATAGTCTCATTCAACCTTTCCTTTATAACTGGATCAGGCCCTTCGCACTACACTGTTTGTTTTTAATCTTTTACAGGATTGCTTTCCCTTTTTTTTTTTTTTTTTAATTTGGTACCAGGTATTAAACCCAGGAGGCACTTAACCACTGAGCCACATCCCAGCCCTTTTTATTTTTGATTTTTTATATTGAGACAAGTTCTCACTAAGTTGCTTAGAGCCTCACCACGTTGCCGAGTCTCCTGTTGAACATCTAATTCTCCTGCCTCAGACTCCCGAGCCACTAGGATCACAGGCCTGCACCACCGTGCCTAGTCAAGGTTGCTTTCCTCAAACAGCCTCAACCAATTATCTTGTAGAAAGACCCATCTCTGATTCAGGCATAGTGGTGCACACCTGCAAACCCCGCTCTCAGGAGCCTGAGGCAGGAGAGTGGAAGAGTCAAGGCCAGACTGGGCAACTTAGCAAGACCCTGTCTCAAAATAAAAAATAAAAAGTGCTGGGCAAGTAGCTTGGTGGTAGAGTGCTTGCCCACCTTGTGGGAAGCCCTGGATTCGATTCCTAGTACGGCAAGCAAAAAAAAACAGAGAGCGAGAAAAGCCCATACCTGACTAGATGATGGGGTATATTTTCCACTACATCATATCAGGAGGCATCATGTAATTTTGTCTCTTCATTGGTGATGACAAACTTAAGGATGACACATAAACTTTGACTGAGCCTTATTTGCTTTGTACTTTTTGCACTGTTAAAGTGATTGGGACATTGTGGCACTATTCAGAATAGCCCAGAGGTAGGAACAACCCAAATGTCCACCAACAATGCATGAATGAACAAGCAAACTGGTAAGTTCATACATGGGAGGATTGTTCAGCCATACAAGGGAAGAAAGTGCTGATACACACTCCATCCTGGGTGAGCCTCCAAAACTTGATGTAAAGTGGAAGTTTAAAAAGGTCACGTAGTACATGCTGTTCCATTTATATGAAATATCCAGAATAGGTAAATCCATTGGATCATTTCCTTCTACGTGGTTAATTTTATGCTATGTGAGTGACACCTCAACAGAAATTAAGTGGGGCAGAATCTATGGGAGTTAAGTAGCATGTAAGTGATTAAGAGGCTGATTTATGATTTTTCATCCAGAATATATCAGGTCAATCTAGATAAAAGCCAAGCCTTCATTTCAACTTGGCTTGTGAATCTGGATGATTTAGAAAGATATCAACTGAAGGATTTGAAGAGTATTGACTTCACACCAAATGAAATAAGTCAGACTCAGAAAGTCAAGGATCCAATGTTTTGCTCTGTGGAAGCTAGAGCAAAATAAAGAGGAAAAAAGGCAGAGGGATTAGATACCATAAAGGTACAGGGAGGATCAGCGGAATAGAAGGAGGAGGGAGGGCAAGGGAGGGCAGGTAGGGACACCAAGGGGTGCAGTGGAATAGATCCAACCCCATGCGTGTGTGACTGTGACGGAATGAACCCAACTATTCTGTATAACTATAATGCTCTAATTTAAAAAGCCAAAAAAGGTATCAACCTCAGTTTAAAAAAATTATTTTACTGATGTGTTATAGTTATACATGGGAATTCCTTGTTACATATTTATACATGCACATAAATTTGTTCTATTGCATCCCCCAGTGCCTCCCCTTTCCTGCCCCCTTCCCTCCCCAAGACCTCTTCCTCTACCCTGTTGCTCCCCCTTCTGTATTTATGAAATTCCTTCCCCTTCCTTTTCTTTGTTTTACAACTTTATTTTACTTATTATATTTATATGTGTTGCTGAGGACTGAACCCAGTGCCCCATGCATGCAGAGCTCTACCACTGAGCCACAACCCCAGCCCTCCTTTTCTTCTTTTCTTTTCTTTTCTTTTTTTTCTTTTCCTTTCTTTTTTCTCTGTAGTTTCATATTTGAGAGAAAATATATGACCCTTGACTTTCTGAGTCTGGTTTTTATCTTATTTAACATACTGCTCTAAAATCCAATCCATATACCTTCAAATGACATAATTTTGTTCTTATGGCTGAATAAAACTCCATTATATATGTATACCGTATTTAAAAATCAATTTATTCATTAACGGACACCTCAGCTGGCTCCATAACTTGGCTATTGGGAATTGTGCTGCTGTGGACACGGGCATGCGTGTATCACTGCAGTAGGATGATTCTAGCTCTTTAGGATAAATACAGAGGAGTGGGATAGCTGGGTCAGATGGTGTTTCCATGCCTAGTCTTTTGAGGAACCTCCATGCTGATTTCTACAATGTTTTGGAGTTGACTTCTTCACCTTCTCCTTGACTTCCAATTGAGAAGAATCCTGTTACCTTGGATTGCTTAATGACTAAAAATAGGAAATAGAGGTTATCAAATGATCTGATTTTTATAGCATTTTCTTCTTTCAATCCAATTTAGAATCAAGGAATTACAAAAACCTATGCAGGTTCTGTTTCTAATATGCAATGTGAAAGAATGAAGCAATATGTGGAACAGGAGTTTATTAGGACAATACTAGATACCAAAGTGTCAAAGCATCTCAAGTAACAAAGAATTTTCTGCTCACTGATCCAGTATTTACTTTTTATCCCATGCAAGTATATCAAACTGTGAGGAAACTTTATTTGGAATGACATTTATGGAGACCATTCATTAGAAGCTCAGATAATAATAATTCAAAACTAAGAGAATGGTTGAATTATCTCTGACAATCATTGGAATATTGATCAGTCAAAAAAAATTTAAGAAGAGATTATAATACCAAACAGCTAATGTGAGATCACAATAATTGATAAAATTTAGAATGAAAAATAATATTTGATCTGCTGTGTTAAAAAAAAACATAATTTGGCTGGGCGTGGGGCGCATGCCTGTAATCCCAGCGGCTCTGGAGGCTGAGGCCGTAGGATCGTGGGTTCAAAGCCAGCCTCAGCATGGGCAAGGCACTAAGCAACTCAGTGAGACCCTGTCTCTAAATAAAATACAAAATAGGGCTAGGGATGTGGCTCAGTGGCCAAGTGCCCCTGAGTTCAACCTCTGGTTCAAAAAAAAAAAAAAACCTAATTTGTTCATAGGAAAAAATACTGAAAGGAAAAATTTAACATTTCTTTCTGCTGGGTGACAGGAATATGGCTGATAGTCTGACTTCTACTTTTGGGCATTTTTCGAATGTCCTTAGGGCATTACTGTCTCAGCAGCCTTTGGGGACAGATGCTGTGATCAGGTAAAGGAATGAAGGTGGAGAACTAAGAAGAAGTGCCCCAGGCAAATTCTATCATAGGCGGTTGTTATGGTTTATAAGCAAGGGGTCCCCCAAAAGTTCACGTGTGAGACAGTGCAAGAAAGTTTAGAGGTGAAATGATTGGGTTATGAGAGCTTTATTTAGTGTATTAATTCACTGGCAAGGATTAACTGAGTGGTAACTGTAGGCAGGTGGGATGTGGCTGGAGGAAGTGGGTCACTGGGTGTGTGCCTTTGGGTTTATATCTTGTCCCTGGTGAGCAAAGACTCCCTACTTCCTGGTGGCCATGTCCTGAGCTGCTTTCCTCCTCCACACCCTTCTGCCATGATGAGTTGGCCATCTGTGGACTGAGACCTCCAAAACTGTGATCCCCAAATAAACTTTTCCTCCTCTAAAATTGTTCTTGTCAGATCTTTTGGTCACAGTGACAAAAATGCAAAATCAAAAACAAATACAAAAAAACTGACTAAAACAGTGGTCCAGTTCCAGATCCACATTATAACTATGACATATGTAAATCATGTAATGAACATTTCAGAGATATACAATGTATATTCAGCTAGCATATGTGTGGTTGGCTTAGCACAGCGTTGGATTCATTTTTGTCTCTGTGATTGAAATTAAGTCAATTTTTTTTGGGTCTCAGTTTATTCATCTTCATGGTGAGGAAAGCATTTGTCTCTCATTTATCTGACTCTCTATGCTATGAACCTGCTTACGCACTTGCAATAAATACTTTTTGGGGGGTTGGGTACTGGGGAATGAACCAAGGGCCTCGCACATACTAGGCAAATGCTCTACCACTGAGCCATGCCCCCGGCCATTTTTATTTTATTTTGAAACAGTCTCACTGAGTTACCCAGGCTGGCCTGAACCTTGTAATTCTCTTGCCTCAGCCTCCTGAGTAGCTGGGATTATAGGCATGTGCCACCCTGCACTATAATAAATACTGATAAGTCCACAGTGTTTTATAGGTGGGATAGTGTGTTTTAAAAAATAATAAGTGTTTGGATTTAGGCATTAGGCAGGTCCAGGTTCAAATCCTTGGGATACTTGAATTCCCTGAACCTCAGTTTCCACAGCTGTAAAACAGGGCAGTGATTTGTACCTTGAGGGTTGTGAGGAGCAGGTAAGATTCCCCAGGTAAAACGACAGGAGATGGTCCCCACTCAATAGCTGACCTTTCCCTCCTTGGCTCCACCTTGGCTCACCTGATCTAGCTTTAATGCAGAAGACTGAGCTATGTATATGTTTCTTATAAATCCTTGGCACACCTTCTTAAAGTAAACAGAAGACCAAGCATCATTTACCAGTGGTAAATCATCCACACTCACCTGGGCAGAGAGAAGCCAGTGAAGAAAATGGAATGACCCTCCTAGGAATGCCAACAGAGGTCACTCTTTGGCCTTGCTTCTGGGCTCATGGAAACTATCTTGGAAGTTCCAGAATGCAATGAACACCCCACAGAGGTTTGCAGGACATGTACTTCCTTGACCTTCCGCCCATTCTGTTAGCCTTTAACACATGGAGGAGAGAGTAGTCAGTCTCCTGAAAAGGTTCAATTATATGTTTTGGTTAAATCCAAACTGTGAAATATATTGACTTTTATGTACTGATACACATAAATACATGTTCTGTTTTGGGCATCTACCTATCTATAGATAGGAAGGTAGATAGATAAGTAGACGTACATATATGCCCAAAACACACACACACAC
>JAJEJO010000455.1:478237-502024 GCA_020662805.1 Glaucomys volans | reverse complement strand
TATATATATATATTAGTTCCTTCTTATCCACAGTTTTTGCTTTCCATGGTTTCAGTTACTTATGGTCAACTGCAGCCCAAAAATATTAAATGGAAAATTCCAGAAAGAAACAATATGTTTTAAATAACTAGTACAATATTTGATCTAATTATTCTATTTTATTAATCTTTGTTAATCTCTTACTGTGCCTAATGTATATAATGTATATATTAAACCTTACCATGCGTGGGTATCTATATATAGGAAAAAACATTGTATACATAGGGTAAGTACTAGCTGTGGTTTTGAGGTGCTGATAATCAGCTACTCAATGGCTCATTTGAGGACAGAGGGGACAGGGAGTGGGAAGGGGTTGGGGACAGAAGGCAGCCCTAGATTGGAGACTGCAGTCCATGAGAGGAGACGTAGCCAAGTGGTGCTCTTTGAAGTCGGAGTTGAGTGAGCACTTGCAGTATCCCTGGCTTTGTGTCTTCGTGTCCTTTCTCTCTCTCACTGATATGTTTCCTTCTACAAACATTTCCAATTGTAATACATGGCTACATAGCACAGACATTTTTAAAAGGTTCAGCTGAGCCTAGTGGATGACTTTAAGTGGACATTCTTGTCACTACTACCCAGGTTAAGTTTTGTCAGTTTTTACCCCATGTGTTTTTATTGTTGTTCTTGCTATACTGGGGATTGTACCCAGGGGGCTCTACCACTGAGCTGTGTCACCAGCCCCTTTTTCATATTTATTTTGAGACAGAGTCTCCCTGCGTTGCTTAGAGCCTGCTAAGATGCTGAGGCTCCCGTGGAGCTTGTGATCTCCTGCCTCAGCCTTGTGAGTTGCTGGGATTATTCACCCTGTGCCACCGTGCCCGGTGCCCTGTGTATTTTGAAGCTATGATATTAAGTGAGGGAAAAAAAGTTAGAATTGCCCTTTCATTATAAAGGTGGAAAGAAATCACATGTGTTGATATCTAAAGAGTTGTTCATATGCTGTTTTTGTCTATGACAATAGAATTCCTGAAAATGAAGTTTGTCACTAGAATATGCCCTCTTTGAGGGCACATGAATAATGGTGGCTCAGTTAAGGTTGGTCAACAGAATTTTTCTTTTTGTTACCAGGGATTGAACCCGGGGCGCTAAACCACTGAGCCAATCCCCAGCCTTTTTATTTTCTATTTTGAGATAGGTTCTTGCTGAGTTGCTCAGGGCATCCCTGGATTGCTGAGGCTGCCTTTGAACTCACAATCCTCCTGCTGCAGCCTCCTGAGCTGCTGGGTTATAGATATGCCCCAATACGCCTGGCCAGATGACAGGATTTCTTGTGTAGGAAATCCTCCACACCCGTCCATTGTTCATTTTGGAGGGGTGGTGATATAGGATCATGGCTGGGGTCATGGACCTTGAATTCAGACAGATCAACCTCTTGTATGCTGTGTGACTTGGGCAACTCATTTCACCTCTCTAAGCCTCTGTTTTCCTTTCTGTAGAAAGAACAGTAAAATTATTGTGGCCAGGTACAGTGATGTACACCTGTAATCCCAATGACCCAGGAGGCTGTGGCAGGAGGAATGAAAGTTTGAGGTCAGCCTCAGTAACATAGGAAGACCCTGTCTCACAGTAAAAAAAAGAAAGGACTGGGATGTAGCTCAGTGATAAAGCATCCTTGGGTTTGATCCCTAGGACCAAAAATATTTCCAAAGTAGTGTGACTACTTTGTTGGCACTGTGACTTCATGAGGATTAAGTGAAAATATCCAGGCAGAGTTCCTACTTGGCGTTTGGTAAACATCAAACAAATGTTCAGCAACACTGTATCACTGCTGTCTTGCTATTAGCTCACCTGAACCAAGGCTCAGTCTGATGTACCTGGTTGCAG
Source organism: Glaucomys volans (assembly GCA_020662805.1). Classification (NCBI taxonomy): domain Eukaryota; kingdom Metazoa; phylum Chordata; class Mammalia; order Rodentia; family Sciuridae; genus Glaucomys; species Glaucomys volans. The sequence goes on along the minus strand of JAJEJO010000455.1, from coordinate 500,161 downwards.
CACAGGGAACAGGTGCTGACTGATCCTGATTCTATGAGCCTTTTCTCTTTCTTACAGCTCAGGTGTGTGTCGGGATCTTCGTGATACTCATTATATACAACTATTGGTTTCTTTACATCCCTTATTTGACATGGCTTTACTTTGACTGGCGGACCCCAGAGCAAGGAGGCAGGAGATCCAACTGGGTCAGTAACTGGCCTGTTTGGAGGTACTTTAAGGACTATTTTCCAATTCGTGTGAGTAGAATTGTTTTTTATAAACTACTCTCGATTTTGGGGAAGAGTGGAAATTTGTTCATCACCTATATCTCGAATTTCTCCTTTTCAGCAGGCTTGCCTTAGTTCATTTTGTGCTTCTATAATGGAATACCAGAGACTGGGAGCTTGAAAGAGAAAAGAAATTTATTTTTAACAACTCTAGATTTGGGACATCCACTATCAAGGGGCCAGCTTTTGGCCGAGGGTCTTCTTGCTCCATCATTCTGTGGAGAGGGCAAGAGAGAGCAAGAGGGGATCTCATCACCTGACCCCATGGCCCTGCCTCCAGCACGGTTGCACTGGGGATTAAGTTTCCCACACATGTGCTTCCGCGGGCACACATTCACACCTAAGGAGGGAGAGAGCCTGCAGTTGGGTTCATTGCTAAATGAACTTTAAGGTGAATTGACGCAAACTTGAAGGCTGTGTATGAAGGGAACTGGGTTCAGAGGATATTTTAGAAAATTTGAAACAGTTCTAACCAGGGAACAAAAATGAGCAGTGTTCTCCATTTCCTCTTGACACAAAAACTAATCATGTGTTCTTGTTATTTCTCAATGGAAACTAATACGGGGATGTTTTATGTCTTTATCTCCATGTGAATGTGCTGTAGCTCGTGAAGACTTGGGATTTGGATCCCAGTCACAACTACATATTTGGGGTTCACCCCCATGGAATACTGGTGACTGGAGCCTTTGGAAATTTTTGTGCAAACTACTCGGACTTCAAGGAGCTGTTTCCCGGCCTCACCGTGTATGTTCACATGCTCCCGTGTGGGTTCCGTTGTCCCCTCTTCCGAGAATATCTGTTGAGTAGTGGTGAGTAGTGGCAGGTCGCCGTTTCTACACCGCACTGCAGTAGCAGGAGCGCACAGAACGCGTACTTGGGTTTACTTGGGAACCCTGTGTCCTCATCCCCATCTGCACCTCACATGCTGCCTGCACGTCCCTCACCTCTGCTGGCCTGTAGGCCAGGGACCCAAAGCCTGTCTTCTATTACCCCACAAGTGTCGAGCATGGTGACAGAGACACAGGAATGTTGGATAAATATTAATACAATGAAATAATAAATTAATGAATGCATTTTGTATGTCCAGATGTGGGGAAAAAATCACAGAGCAAATAAGTCATAAATCACACCCTTGGAAAGGCACTTGGCATACTTTAATGAATATTAAAAATGGACAATGTCCTCCACTGTGTCTTGAAATGATGGCAGTGATATAAACTAAACATACTCAACTCACTTCTTTGTCTTCCTGGTTTAAATGTAACTTGGTTCAGAAATAAGAGCCCTGGGACTGGGGTACAGCTCAGTGGTGGAGCATTTGCCTGGCATAAGTCAAGGGCCTGGATTTTGTCTCCAGCACTGTGAGAAAAGAAAGGAAGGAAGGAAGGAAGGCATTCTACTCTGCTACTTTGAACCAGTAGAATGTGCTTTGATTATTAAATAATTTTACCAATTCTGAGAATAAAATTAATCTGAAATGTCATAAAGATACAATGTAAGTCTATGCAGAAGCCTAAGCTTGTGTTGCTAGGTCTCATTTCATCTTCTTTGCTTTTCCAACTTTATGAACCTGTTGACCAACCATGAACTAACTGCAGTAACAAAGTGTCTTATATTTGTGTACATTGTAGAGGATAATTATTATTGTCTTTGTAGTTCCTGGATCTAAAGAAAAAATGGGTAGTTTTTTTAAAATTTATTTTAGGATCAAGAAGTGACATTTTTTTTTTAGATCCTTTTTTTTTTTTGGTACTAGGGATTGAACCCAGGGGCACTCCACCACTGAGCCACATCCCCAGCCCTATTTTGTATTTTATTTGGAGACAGGGTCTCACTGAGTTGCTTAGGGCCTCGCTAAATTGCTGATGCTGGCTTTGAACTCGCGATCTTCCTGCCTCAGCCTCCCAAGTGCTGGGATTACAGGTGTGCGCCACTGCGCCCAGCTAAGAAGTGGCATGTTTAAGGACATAATTTTCCATGACCTTCCAGATTTTTCAAGTTAATGTTGTCTTTATGTATCTGGTAGGAAATTAGTTCAAGTTGTTTTTCTTTGAGTCCTTAAGCAGAGCAGTGTCCATTGTAGGTCATTGAATGCAGTAGAGGGCGCACTAACCCCTCAAACTACCAAGTGATCTGACCTCTGGTCTCTAGGGGGCGCACTTACCCCTCCCAAATCATCAACGGGGCAGGGGGCCTTCTCTCCTTGTTTGGCAAGCATTTGGTTAGAGTTTTAAAACAGGAAGAAAATTTAAAAGGCATTTTTAAAATTTCAACAAAGCACAGAAATGAATTTACCGTACACTGTTTGCCCCTTCAAAATATAACCACAGGCGAATTTGAGTAGTGTAGTTGAGAGGAGGTTTGGCAAATTCCTGGCACCGGAGAGGCAGGTGCACCCCTGTCTATGGCAGTGTCAGACACAAATAGTCAATCTCAGAGTATCTCCATAAGGTGACCCAGAGCCTGTGCTGTTTACTGGAGTTGATGGCTGAAGCGAAACCTGTCTGCTATACTGGTGTATATCATGACGTCTTCCCTTTTGTGACAACCTTCCATCTCTTAAGCCAGTGGAGGTTTAGGCTGTCCTTGTCTCTGAGTAGATAGTCCTCAGTGCTGCCTCCAAGAACCTGCTTCTTAAGACTGTGCAGGGCCTGAAAAGGGCTCCCTTCTCTCAGCCTGCCTTAGTGACTGCCCTGTATGATTGTGCAAGACAGACAGACATGTACACCAGACTTCATGTCATAAGGAGCCAGTGGGGCCTCAGAGGTCCTTTGCTAGCAGGTATCTTACTCAAGAGGTTTGTGTAGCTATAAGTCCTTTTCAATTCCACCTCCAACCCTTTCCTCTTGGCTATCTTGGTGTGTCTATACTTACTTCTGCATTTCAAAGTTCATGTACATTTTGTCTACCCCATGAAGTCTGGGCAGGTAGCTGGGATCTAGTCAACAACAGCCTTATATGTCATGGAGAGGACTTTAAATTTTATCTTGTAGGTAGGCTGCCAGGAACTTGTCAGGGATTTTGAGCAAAAGTGTTGATCTTTGTGTCACAAAGATGATTCAGGCTGTAGCTGGGAGATAGGTTGGAGGGTGTGAGCCTGCAGACTGTAGTGAGGAGAGAGGCCTACTGCAGTGACGAAGGGGAGCTGATAAGGGCTAAACAAACAGTGACTCTGACCAGAAATGCAGGAGAGGAGGTCAACATGAAAAACATTTGATAATCAGCAAGAATAGACAGATGATCAATTCACCCTGAAGGAGGCAACTGTATTTTGTGATTATCATCAGCATTTGGCATAGCGCTGGGCCTGTAGTGTGTGTTTGATAAATGCTTTTGAATGAATGAACGAGCCACCACTTTAAGTGGGAACATGTATGGGAGGAGCTCCATTTCTGACCCAGGCTCTGGATAGACAGGTCCCATTCACCTTGACTGGTGATGTTGGAAGAGGAACCACATGGAAGGAGAATATAATGCTTTGGGTGTGCAGACTTGGGGGAGACAGAGGAGTCTAGCAGCTGACAAGGTGGAGATATCCATTAGAGATGTGGGCCTAGAGGCTAAGGAGGAATATCTTCCAGGAATGGATTCGGGAGAACTCAGCACACACAAGTGGTCCTTGAGGCCATGGGTGTAGATGAAGTTAGAAGACATGAGAGACGATGAGAGAGCTCTCAGGTAGTGGCCTTGAAGGATGGCCTGAAGACGGGGAGCTGGACAGAAACTGAGAAATGTCCAGAGCAAGCTTGGAGCCACGTCTGGGAATCCAGAGGCCCTCTCTGCAGTGGAAGAAATACCTCTGTTGTCACTCAGGCCACATAGAGCAGATGGCACACCTTGAACTCACTGAGGGTTCAGCCCACCAAGGCAGGTGGGTTGTTTCCTCTGAACCATCACCCTCTACTTCTGTCATACTATTACATCCAGCAGAAGGAACCATAGTAAAATCAGTACATCATTTCCTTTAAGAGATGAAGTATGCTGTGTCTTAATAAAGCTTGTCTGACACACTTTGTTATGACTAAATGGATAAAACCTGCAATAAAAGGAAACTTAAGACATTAAAAGGCAATTATCTCTTCAGTGTGAGTCATGACTGGTTTGCATTTTCACCTTTATTCCTTTCTGTATTTTCCTCCAAAGAGCCTATCATACATTTAAAACCTGAAATCTTTAGTTTTTAAAATTACTTGATAGGGGCTGAGGAGTGCCTGCCTCGCAAGCACAAGGCCCTGGATTCAATCCCCAGCACCACAAAAAAATAAAAAAATAAAAAACAAAATAAAATAAAATTACTTGATAGGTAGACTGAACAATTATCTGTCTTAAATGAACTATGTACATTTGGATCGAAGACTGATTTTACATTTAGAGCCAGGATCTATGTATTTTAAAATCATTTCAAGATCTGTCAAGTGGTCTAGGTTACTTCTCTAGTGTCTGAATTTTTAAAGTGATATGCTGTGAATTCAGGTTTAGAAAATAAGAATCCATACAGAAGATCTGAAAACAGACCATTGTGTGTTCAGAAGATCCACTGCAACCTCTTGGGAGATAGACTTATTATTTCAGTGCAAGGCCCTGCTAGGCAAGATCAAGGCCACCACATTTAGCCCTGCAGCTTGTACACTGAACAACTCCTGGGCAGCAGGAGGTGGGGGGAGGGCAACTTTTATTTGAACTATAAAATAAATGGAGAGCTGTAAAGTTTAATAGTTAGTGCACAATTGACCTAAACAAGTGGTAGCCTCATGACAATCAGGTGACATTTTAAAGACCAAACCCATCACCTGCCTAAATGTAGATCTCATAAATGGAACAAATACATTAACAAGGATTTGACTATGAAAAAACTTACCAACTTGCAAAATGCTCAGAAAGTAAACAGTATAGGGAATGTTGCTCAATGTCCACTAGTCCACTAGTCCACTAGCCCTAGTATATTATAGAAATGTTTTCAGTTTTAAAAAGAGACAACTGATAACATATGTGCTTTTATTTCACTCAGGGGCTGTTTCGGTGTCTAAGGAAAGTCTGTCCTATGTGTTGAGCCAGGAAAGAGGTGGAAACATCTCAGTCATTGTCCTTGGGGGTGCCAAAGAATCACTAGATGCCCATCCAGGAAAATTTACTTTGTTCATCCGCCCAAGGAAAGGATTTATTAAAATCGCTTTGACTCATGGGTAAGTGGCTTTTTGAAGGTAACTGGGTCAGAAAGGTTAAGAGTTTATGAACACAAAGAAGGAAAGTAATTTTTCTAGCCCTTAAGAACCTCCTCCAAGTTGATCTTAGAATAAAAGCAGGTGCAGATGTTTGGAGGAATGGAACACAACCTTTCCACAGAGGTTGCTCAGAGCCATGGCGCCCAGGAACTAACAAGGATGAGAAAAAACAAAATTTGCACAGTGTAAATTTCCTCCCAGAGGAACAAAGTCCAATGAAAAAGAAGCTTCCTGAAACCCTGATTTTCTACGAAATAAAATTCTGTCACTGGGTAGCTTGCTAAATCACTCCCTTCAGGTGTGATGCAGTTTCAGTCCCCTGAACAGGAAGTTACCTATATACAGTACAAGGAGGCATGGGCACAGTGAAGAATTTTTAGGGTTTTTGTTGCAAACATCAGCTGGATCAAATAAATCATCTAAATCTTTCCTCTAAAATTCTTCTTCCCCTTGGTTATTTGCAGTGCCCATTTGGTCCCAGTGTTTTCTTTTGGTGAAAATGATCTGTTTAAACAAATTAACAACCCTGAAGGTTCATGGCTTCGAACTGTTCAAGAGAAACTGCAGAAGATCATGGGGTTTGCTTTGCCACTTTTTTACGCCAGAGGAATTTTCCAGTACAGTTTTGGCCTCGTACCTTATCGGAAACCTATCCACACTGTTGGTATGTATGTAAAATGAATAAAATTGTTTCCTTACTTTAAGCAATGTTAGTTGTTATTGAGGTGCCAATGCAAGACAAGTGGATTTGGATATGAATTTCCTAAAATAAAAATTTGCAGATGTTATTTGAGTTTTAATTACAGTATGTATTTTATTCTTGAAATGGCTGTTTTCCAGTTGAATGGGAATTGATTGCTTTCAAGAATATTACTATTGAACTATAGGTAGAACCCAGTTTTATGCCACTGAGTCACACAGAAATAAAGTTTCTAATACCCCATAAAGAATCAGTTTCTTTATGGGGGAGCCAGATTTGTGGCTCAATGGTAGAGTGCTGGCCTAGCATGTGTGAGGCACCGGGTTCAATTATCAGCACCACATATAAATAAATGAATAAAAAATAAAGGCCTATCAGCATCTAAAAAATATTTTTAAAAATCAATTTCTCTCTACCAGCTGATAGCATAGCAATTCTTTTATTGAACAAGTTACATCAGGGTCTATTAAATAGAAGAAAATTTCCATATAATAGATGTCTTCATCACATTTCATGTAAGCATCAGTTTCTATAGCAAAGGCATTTTTTGTGCAACTGGCTATATTTATATGTATTCTGGTATTGACTAATTTTATTTTTGAAATTGACACATTTTAGGGAATGGAATTGTTGAGAGGCAGGTAAAGATCTAAAAGGACAGGAGCAGAGCTAGGTGTGGTGGCTCTCACCTTTAGTCCCTGTATCTGAAAGGCTGAGGCAGGAGAATGGCTTAAGCCTGGGGCTTTAAGGTCAGCCTGGGTAACGTAGTATGACCCTGCCCTAAATAAATAAATAAATAAATAAATAAATAAATAAATAAATAAATAAATAAAAGCATAATGAATGAGCTCCTCCATTTGGGAGGAGACTGGTGAATAAAATGAAAAAGTGAGCCATAGAAGAATTAACCAAAACTAGATACTTTATATGAAACTGGAATAATATTTGCACCATGGATTAAATGAAATTGAAATATAGTGACTTTTTCTTTTTTTAGATCTATTCCACCAGAATAGGATTTTCCACTGACTGTTTACATAGCTTTGCATTTCACATGCCGTCACATGATGCTGTCTTTAAATGCCGTGTTAAACTCGGATGTAATTTTTATAGCCTTTTGGATAGTTAGTGTATTAGGAGCACTGAGATGAGTTTAAGGTTAAAATTGTATTCTTCAAGATCAGCTGGCTACATTTCTTTGGTATAATATTTATTGATTATTTTGATCCCTATATACAAATTCTGTTACTGGTTTGGGGGAGACTATAAAGGAAATTTTGAAGCATGATTTTGAGAATGAAAAGATTAATTAGATAGAACTTATATGTTCACATGAGGTAAGTTGTAATTGCTGAAAGCAAAGTGTATTCTGTTGAATTAATTGATCATGATTGGGGTAAGTTTTTTTAAGTAAAGTGGTTTATTGTTTGATGTAGTTAGGATTGCCTCTATTGACAAATGAGGAATTGGTCAAGGGTCAAATGGAATTACTGAATCAGTAAGTTGTCAAAACTGGAAAGCTAGCTGGGCGTGGTGGTGCACTCCTGTAATTCCAGCAGCTCAGGAGGCTGAGGCAGAAGGATTATGAGTTCAAAGCCAGCCTCAGTAACAGTGAGGCACTAAGAAACTCAGTGAGACCCTGTCTCTAAATAAAATTCAAAATAGGGGGTTTTGTGTGGCTCAGTGGTCAAGTGCCCCTGAGTTCAACCCCTGGTTCCAAAAAGAAAAAAAAAAAGACTGGAAAGCTATAGTTCTCGCATCCATTCATGCTTGGTCAGTGTACTTCCTTTAAAACCTCAGAATAAGGGACAATTCCTTTGGTCAATCCCTCTACCTACCCTGAAACAATTACTAGTCTGTAGCATCCCCAGCATCCCATTATTATTTTAAGCCCTTTGAAAACCAAGTTAAGAATATGAACATTTCATGAAAACTCAGCTGCCATGGTTTTAGAATCTGAATGAGAGTTGGATGATTGACAGCAGCCAGATGGTAAGAAGCCAACCCTCCCCACTATGTGCACCTAAAGGATTTTGTTTACTCAACAAACAGCAAAAGCTGAGGATAGGATATTTATAGTTGCAAAGTATCAAATGCCATAGAAAATAAAGCACAATATGTTTTTTTTTTTTTTTCCGGTGCTGGGGATTGAAACCAGGGAATAAAGCACAATATGAAAAAAAATGTTTTGAACTAAGCTCATTTCTGTTTTAAATCAATGCACTGAAAACTTAGAGACCTTTCTGTGCCAACATCCTGAAAGAGCCCTCCCTGTTCCACCCCTGGCAGGATTCAGGCAGCAGCCTGAGTGGGCAAATTATTCTTTGGCCCTTTCTTCTTCTACTTAATTAAGAGTTTATTAAGCCGGGCGAGGTGGCGCACGCCTGTAATCCAAGTGACTTGGGAGGCTGAGTCAGGAAGATCGCGAGTTCAAAGCCAGCCTCAGCAACTTAGTGAGGCCCTAAGCAACTCAGTGAGACCCTGTCTCTAAATAAAATACAAAATAGGGCTGGGGATGTGGCTCAGTGGCCGAGTGTCCCTGAGTTCAATCCCCAGTTCCAAAAAAAAAAAAAAAAGAGTTTATTAACTTAGGTAATCACTACCTCACATCATAAAAAACATTATTTGGATTTCATGTTTCCAAGTGTGTGCTGATGTTAATTGCTTTTAAATTTTATGCTGAAACATTTCAAATATCTGGAAGTCTCATGAATAGTGAAATCCATGCCTGTGTTCCCTTCTCCTGGACTTTCCAGTTGTTAACATTTTACTGTGTTTTTATTTCTGTCTCATGGTGTAATAAATATGCTTTCTACATTTATCACTATTTGAGCAAATGCAGACCTCGTGCCCATTTGCTCCTAATTACTTTCCTGTGTGTCTCTTAAGAACGGAGCATTTTCTTCCATGACAGCCGGACAGCTCAGGAGAGCTAGCACTGCCGAAGGGCTACTGAATAGTGTACAGTCTATGATCAGATTTCACCAAATGACCCAGGAATTTCCTTGTTAGCCGTGGCTTTTGTTTTTGTTTGTTTTTTCTTTCCTTTCTTTTTTTGGTTGGCAAGGAATAGTATTTTTTCCCTAAGCTGGATCAAGCATGGCATTTAATTTGCACATCTCTCTTTAACTTTCTATAAGCCAGAATTGTTTTTCACCTTTGTTTATTTTTTGTCTTTATGGCATGGGCAGTTTGGACAAGAATGGCCATTTGTGCTGTAGAGTGTCCTCCCTCCACTGGGCTGCCACATCAGGGCACATGCTGTCATTTTGTCTCGTTGGTTGTATTTATTTTGATCACATGGCAAGATATTTCCCTGGTTTCTTTACAGGAAAGAAAATATTCTTTTTCACTTAATTATCAACAAGGAACCTGAGGGTGTTGTTCCTCAGAGATACGAAATTATCCTGCCCCTCACCCAGTTTTACTTGGTAGTTTTAGTATCCATTGGTAATTCTGCTTCAGTCAGTCATTACAGCCATGGCTGCAGACTGGTGATTTGCAATCTCTAGTATTCCTTCTGGATTTATTTGCGGCCATTTTACCCCAGAGAAGAGCTTTCCCTCCTCCCAGGGACCCTGGGACCTAGGGACCTTCGAGGATTGAACTCAGGCAGGCTTCTCTGCTCTGTCAGCATGTGCCATAGAAGGGGCTCCAGTCCCTTCTCTAGCCTGCAGCTCATGGGCCATCTTCTGAGTATGGATGTGATAGAAGTGTTTATTTCATCTTTATTCTGTAGCAACATTGGAAGAATATGAACAGCGCCATTAAGAAATTGGTTCTTGCTGGGCGTGGTGGCGCACGCCTGTAGTCCAGGCAACTTGGGAGGCTGAGTCAGGAGGATCGCGAGTTCAAAGCCAGCCTCAGCAACTTAGCGAGGCCCTAAGCAACTCGGCGAGACCCTGTCTCCAAATAAAATACAAAATAGGGCTGGGGATGTGGCTCAGTGGCCAAGTGTCCCTGAGTTCAATCCCCAGTTCCAAAAAAAAAAAAAAAGAAATTGGTTCTTGTCATCCATGACCATGCCATGACTGCTTGCGCTGAGCACAGACCCTTGCTGCACACAGATTGATAGTGACCTTAGGAAGGCATTTATTATGCACCAGCGGGACATACAGAAGGAAGCCATGTGGGCTTGAGGTCTGACTCCCAGTGGCTTTTGAGAGTTTCATTTATCTTCTCTGAGCCTCAGATTTTTCAGATATAAAAAAGGAGATAAGTATAATCATCCTGTCTTCTCTCAGGGCTCCTTGGGGATCAAATGTCATGATGCGTGGGAAAGTGCCACCTAACTCCAGTACCCACAGGTATGGGTTGGTACCCAGAGTCGGAGGCTCCCTGACCAGCTTGTTGAGAGCTTTCAAATGTGTTTAGCTTTCCCTGCAGAAGTGTTCCTGCCAAAATGTTAATCCAAATCAAATCATGAGGAAATAATCAGACTAATCCAGATTGTGGGACGTCGTATAAAACATCTGGCCTGAACTCTTTAAAAGTATCAATGTAATGAAAGACAGAGGAGGGGATGCTCAGAGACACAACAGCTGTCGTGGATTGTGGGGGCGGGAAAACAGCTCTAAAAGATGTTGAGACAATTGAGAAAGTTTGAATGTGGATTAAGTGCAAAATAATATTGTGTAGAGGTTCAGTTTCTCAGGCATGATAATGGTGGTGTTATCTGGGATGCTTTTTTTTGTTAGGTAATGTAGCTTGAAGTATTTAGGGATGAATCACATGATTGAATTGTTGATGCCCACAACTTACCTGCAAATGCTTTGACAAAGATAAAAATAATCATTCATATGTGTTTACATATATATGTGCTTGTATGCACAAAATGCTAGAAATTGTTAAGTCTAGATGCAAGTGCTCATTATAGTGTTCTTTCTGTAAGTTTGAATTTTTAAAAAATAAAAATGACAGGGATGTGTTAGGGTTTGGATATGCGGTATCCCTTGCAAAGCTCCTGTTGTTGCAGGAATATTCAAAGGTGGAATGATTGGACTGTGAGAGCTGAAACCTAGTCAGTCTATCCTAGTGTGCATGGACTAACCAGTGGTTACTGCAGGCAGGTGGGGCAAGGCTGGAGGAGGTGGGTCACTGGGGACATGCCTCTTCCCCTGTTTCTTGACCCTGCTATTAGCTGAGCAGCAATCCCCTGCTTGACCCTTCCTGCACAAAATGCTGCCTCATCTTGGACCCACAATTTTGGGGTCTGCCATCTGTGGACTGAGACCTCAGAAACTGTAAGACCCAAATTAACTTTTTCTCCTCCAGGTTGTTCTTGTCACGTGTTTTGATCACAGCAATGCAAAAGCTGATTAAAACAGGATGGGAATGTTTAAATAAAACTGATTTGAAAACATGAGAACAAAAGTAGTTCATTATCATTCAAGTCATCATATTCTGATGGGAAAAAGTAGGCTAAGGGATTTTCCTGAACTAGAAGGAAAAGAAGGGGAACTTAATTTAAGCCTTAATTATAAAAGGGATAAAAGGAGATAATATATTATGTTAAGGGCACTCATTATAGAGAAGGCAAAACTTTACCTCCACCTTCTTAGGATCTCCAGCTGGGCCTGAGAATTCCCTTGACATGAATCAGATAACAGAAAAGCATCCAGATTTTCCCATGTACATGGGAGCCCCCTTGGGAAAATGAAGACCCCCAGAAGTGGCTTGGCCCGCATGCCTGTGTGCTACATTGAACAAAGATGGGGATTGTGGAAAAGTAGTTAAAACATATGCAGACAATAAAGGAAGGTAGGAGTTATTTTAACAAGTGTTTTAGAAGGCCTGAACAAATTTCTCCTGGCCTGACTTCCCACTCTGGTGATAAGACTATTTCTTCTTGATATAAGGAGGGCATCCTTTACATGGTAGTTTTATTTCCTGCTTTTGGGAAGGAAAGGGAAGGTCAGATGCCCTTTTTACATTGCAAAAATACCTTCTGCATTTTAAGTGTTTCTAGCCAAAATGATGTTTTTGGGGTGGTCTTTCTGTCACCCTTCGGTGTCCAGTATAGCATTTTAAGTGTTCAGGAATGTCCATGTGGCTATGTACCATACTTACATGCGTGCACAGGCTTGCATCAGGCATCTTTTGGGCCTCCACCTTGAGTCAGAGGTTGGATTTGAACTCAGGTCTCATCTGGTTCCCACATTTCTACTCTTTTCACAGCCACACTAGCACAAGCCCCCTGCCTCTTCTGTCTCCAGCCATAAAGCATCTTAAGAAATAGTGGTCCCTTCATAAGACAGAGTCATAAACTCTACGGAATCTTTTAACCACAGAAAAATAGAACATATATATATATATAAAATTGTGAAATATATATAATTGCCGCCGTGGGAACAAATTCATGCCCATTGCCAGGCTCTTGACCTGCTGAGTACACTGAGGTCAACCAAGTTCCACTCTCCGTCCTAGGTGCCTACAGAGCAGCACTGTAGATGCTGGAGCGAGACTGTTGGGTAAGGCTGCAAATGCAGAACTGATCTTGAGTTGTTGGATGGAGGCGGAAGTGCAGCGGTGAGCGTGTCAGCTGTAAAGAGCAGTGAAGCACAACAGCAGCTCCGGTTCCTGGCTCTTCCACAAGTAGGCACCGGCTGGCTCTTCCAAGGCAAGGAAGTCCCATTTCCAGAGGCCGCCTGGTGCAGCTGTTTTTTCCTTTGTGTTGCAAGGAGAGATTTTGCAGCAGTTTGCAAATAACTTAGTCTATGTTGAAAACTTTGTTTTTTTCCTTTCTCCATAGTAATAAACGGTTACCTTTTTTGGGAGGAGAGAGAATTCTGGTCTTTTTTTTTTTTAATATTTTTAATTGTAGTTGGACATGATAACTTTATTTTTTAATTGTTTTTTGTTTTTTGTTTTTGTTTTTGTTTTTTGGTACTGGGGATTGAACCCAAGGGCACTCCACCACTGAGCCACATCCCCAGCCCTCTTTTGTATTTTATTTAGAGACAGGGTCTCACTGAGTTGCTTAGGGCCTTGCTAAGTTGCTGAGGCTGGCTTTGAACTCTCGATCCTCCTGCCTCAGCATCCCAAGTGCTGGGATTACAGGTGTGGGCCACTGTACCTGGCTTAATTTGTTTTTTATATAGTGCTGAGGATGGAACCCAGGGCTTCACACATGCTTGGCAAGCACTCTACCACTGAGCCACAACCCCCAGCCCAGAATTCTGGTCTTTTAAGGGTTTCAGGGACCCTTCTTGGAATATCCCGATATATGATAATTCAGTTCAGAACAGTTGCAGGTGAATCTTTTCATTTGACCCTCAGCACCGGAGTTAGTAAGAACTGATATGCAATGAAACTTAGAACACATCTGCTTCTCAAGGTACTGAGGCTCCCAAAATTGAGTCTTGGGCCCGAAGGCTTAGGGCTAAATCACAGGAGAGCTGGATTTGAAGCAAGCTGGGGGCCTCAGAGCCAAAGCTCTGATCAGCTGTTCCCACCACCTGCCCTCCCTTCTGCAGAAGGCAGAGTGACCCTGCTGAGGCCATGTGGCAGGAGGGGACCCGAGTGTCCCAACTCATTGCCTTTTGGCCAGAGCCCATCCCTCAAGTCTTACATTTCCGACACTGCTCTTTGGGTTCGTGATGGTTTTCTTTGGACTAGCTAACAACTTCTTTGTTCTCTTGTGCATCAGGGACAATAGCGGAAGCTCACTAGGTTGTTTGTGGATTCGGTTTAGTGACATCTAGTAGACCCTCCATAAATCATAGCTCTGTTCCCAGTACAGCTAAAGTTTAGCTTCAGAACAGCTAGAGTGGAACTGAACTTAGAAAAGGAAGTTGTTCCCCCTCCTCAAAGTTTGATGGTTTCCAACCTCTTTTCTGCCAGATAGCCTGCTTTGAGTTCATTAGTCAAAATGTGATCATGATGAGTGAATTTTTGTTTTGTTACCTCTGGTTTTATTCCTAAAACGCAATTGTTCTTACCCTATAATCCACTTTTGGGTTAATTAGTAATAAGAGGCAGGAGTGCTAGTTTTAATATTAATTTTTTGTGTGTGTAGTTGGGAACTTCAGCACCTCAGTTTCTCTACAAGTAAATAAGAGAAAGGCAAGTAGCCTCTGTCCATCTTTCAGTTTAAAGGGAAAGGTTGTATGTTAAAGTCACTGTACACAGGCGCACTGTATTCAGCTTTTTGAAAATATCATCTGCAATACAATAAAAATGTTAATAAGAAAAAAAAGAACTGAAATTAACAGCAGGAAAGCTCCTTAGAAAAGATGACTCACTAATTCAGAATGCACAACTCCTAATTAAAATAATCTGGGAGAACACATCTCATCCTCTTAGACCACCTGTCTCTCCATTAATCCCTACCCACCCTGAAGCCTTGCACTGACCTCTCATTGGGATAGTTTCACTAAGAATAAACCAGCTATTTCTGTGAAACCACACATTTGCTAGTAGATATGCATGGAGATTTCTCAAAATCTTTTCCTCAAAGCTCAGAGCTGGAAGGATGCTTCCAGATCAGGTTCTACTCTTTTATCCCATACATGTGAAAATCAAGAGCAGAGAGAAAGTTACTTGCTCAGTGTACTTGCTGATGAGCTAAGAATAGACCCAGACCAACCTGGTGCTTGTCCAACACCAGCTCCCAGTTCCACCCCCTCACCACACAGCCTCTCCCAGTCCATATTTCCAAACACTGCTGACAGCCATGGTTGTTTCCAGTTCCTTATGCTGAGTTAACCCATTAAGTTCCAAGTTTTCATTTCTGTGACTATTTCAATGAAATTGACAGTTGCATTTGAATAGTTTGGAAATCCTAATCTAGAGTTCATATGTTATTTTTATATTCTCTATTATTATAACATAATTACATAATTATGTTATATATCATATACTCTAAGTTTTTATAGGTGTTCTACATCTGGGATGATGAGTTATAAAGGAGTGATGACTACTACTCTAAGTTTGACATACAAACTATGAAAGAAAACTGCATGAGCTTCTGGAGGTTATCTCTGGTGAAATACTTAGCAGTTTGAGATTACTAGTGTTGCCATAAGGGTGTGTGTGCCTGCATGTGTATCACTCCCTTTTCTGTGCCCGAACTGATGTTGTTAATCACTTTCTTCCTGCTCTGTTACTTTTGCACATTTTTCTATTAACCACCCACCTTCTGTTTTTGGCTTGGATCTGAGCCCTGTATGTAGCATGGGGTGGCTCAGGGTAAGACAAAGGAACCCTCTACACTGTATGTGAATTTCATTACTTACAGCCTCATGTGTTGACCTCATGCCAATGCTAACCAAAGGTCAGAAATAGCAGTCTGCTGCTGGCCCTGTGGTTGACCATCCTGCCCCATCTTCAACGCTTGGCATCAGTAGCAGCATCAGACCAGTAGGGGGCACAGGAAGTGCAAGTTCCAAAGTCCCATGCATTTTTATATTCTCTACAAGTGAAGTGTAAGTTACTTAATACATAAACATCTTTTTAAATATGCATAGAAGTTACAAAGTTCATTTTTAATTCATTACTGTGTTTTAAATTATACAGACAAAACATAAATATTTTGTTGTATTAAATTCATATAATACAGGTAAAATGGAAGTTCCCTCCTCCCTATCTCCTCATCTACAGGGAACTATTAGCATCTTTCCATTTTTTTTCCTATGCACTAAATACATTAATGCACTTAAAAATGTGAATTGTTTTTCATAAACAGGATCATTCTTTAGTTTATAACTTATTTTTTCCACTTAACACATTTTACTCATTTGTGAGTAGTTCATATTTGTAGTGTTTTCTCTTTTAAAAAGTTGGTTTCTAGGACCTCACTGAATCAGTGTTGCTTGGTTTACTTAATATTTTTTCCATTGAAACTTTTAGTTGCTTTGCAGATTTCCACTATCACAAACAGTGGAGCCTGGATGACTATGTGTGTTTCTCTAGTGCAGGTCCTTAGCTGTGAAGTTATGCACGTTTTCATTATTTAGGAAGACATTAAAAGGAGTCAGCATAGAGGGATGCCACATGACTCGGGAATTTCTCAGTCAGGAATAATGACAGCACTGTGGTCTGGCTGACAGCTGCGCCAGAGGGAGAGTGCTGGTGACGTGGACACCCAGCTATGTGCACTTACCTCACAGCTGCAGCCGGCACAGTAGCCCTTTGACTCAAAGTCAAGACCACCAGGAGACTGACAACCCAGTGTCTGCTGGGAAGGAAAGTCCTGCATTTGTTAACAAGTGGGATGGTGTGACCGCTGTAGGCAACCAGTGAAATGAAGGAATGACTGGAGTGAGTGGCCTGGGGATTCTGATTGGCAGCCCTTCCCACAGCTGTCCATCAGAGGCAGGCGGCTGTGTGGAGTGCCTTTGGGGCCTCATGTGTGATGCATCCTCTATTTTTGCAGTTGGCCGCCCCATTCCCGTTCATCAGACTCTGAACCCAACCCCGGAGCAGATTGAAGAGCTGCATCAGACCTATATGGAGGAACTAAGGAAATTATTTGAGGAGCACAAAGGGAAGTACGGAATTCCAGAGCACGAAACTCTCATTTTTAAATGATTTTTCTCTTCTAAGGCATAACAGAGGACAAGAGAACATCCTTTTGAGAGAATAAATACTTTAAATAAGTTCATTGTTTTTTTTCCCTCTGGACTGTGGAATCAAATTTGCAACTGGAACGTGTCATTTTTGGTGACAAATCTTGATGTTTTATCTGGGGTAAATAGAAGTGTGGTAGATGACTATAGGAAAAGGTTACAGATGACTAAAAGATTTAGTAATCTTCCCCATGTAGGGAGAATAAATCATTTTACAGGTTATGAAAAGGTTTAGAATTATTCATAGGCTCAAAAAAGAAACTGACAGCTTCAAAATGTCATTACCCCTTTCACTAATGATTACAATTATTTAAGGAGGTGTTTTCATTAAGTGTAGCAGCTGTGGTTCAGCAAGGCTGCAGCACGTAGGACACAGTGCATAAAAACAAAAAATTGCCAGATAAAGAGTTAGAAGAGATAGATGTTCTTTCTGTTTGAACAGACCATTTGTCAGTGAATAATGTCACTTTAAATGCTTAGATAATTTGATCCTTTAGTTCATTTTTATATAGTCCAACTTCTTTTTGCCATTTTAGAAATAGGATGAGTTTGCCACAGAGAAATCACATGGATGAGAGCCTTATCTCCTCATTTTTATTCCTGCTTAGAAACATGTTTACTTGCTATAAACAGGGAAGTTTGTTTGGGAGACAGGATTTTACATATGTTTTAAGACATTGGAGATTCCAAGAGGTTTTCACGGTAATAGAAATGCTTTTAATTTTCTTCCCAAATGGACTTTTCAACATACAACCGGCTCTGGAAGAAGGCGCCCTCTGTGGTGAGAAGTATCCAGTTCACAGCTGACTGGGGCTGAGTCTTCTCTGAATCAGAATGAGCAAGGACCTTGTCTTTCCTGCCTCCTGGTGTCTTCCTAGTGACACTGGTAGGCACAAAATAAATACTTGTCTAATAAAGGTATTTATAGTTGAACATGCAAACAAACTTTGCTGTAACGTGAAGAAGCGCTAAAGTATTCTATGGAATGAAATCTATGAGACCCACCTTCAGAAGATAATTTGCTGTCTGAATTTTCTGCACCAGTAATGGACAGTGCTGTAGGCTGTGTAGAAGGGAGCAGGTCAGAGAAGGATCCTGATAATTAGCCACTAAATTATTAAGTACCTGGTCAGGGCCGGGCGTGGTGACACATGCCTGTAATCCAAGCGACTTGGGAGGCTGAGTCAGGAGGATCGTGAGTTCAAAGCCAGCCTCAGCAACTTAGCGAGGCCCTAAGCAACTCAGTGAGACCCTGTCTCTAAATAAAATATAAAATAGGGCTGGGGATGTGGCTTAGTGGCCGAGTGTCCCTGAGTTCAATCCCTGGTTCAAAAAAAAAAATAAAAAATAAGTACCTGGTCAGTAAGAAGAATGTCTTATTTCCACTTGACCTTCCTTCCTAGACCTGCTTCTGTACCTCCTCTGTCCCAGGTGTTTGTAAGCAAGCTTATCATGTTGCCCTCTGACAGTTTGGTAATGCATCTTCAGGTTCCTGATTTTTAAAACATTAAGCTCTGAGCTGGAGCCTGGATGGGGTGCTTTGAGCAGGAAGCATTTCACATACAAGAAAGCGAACTTATT
Organism: Glaucomys volans; assembly: GCA_020662805.1. NCBI lineage: Eukaryota > Metazoa > Chordata > Mammalia > Rodentia > Sciuridae > Glaucomys > Glaucomys volans. The sequence continues at coordinate 481,824 of JAJEJO010000455.1, read as the reverse complement.
CAATTGTTCTGTGGGACAATGACGGCATTTTGGCCTGAATTCCTTTGACTTCACACGAACTGAGCAAGCCAGGAATCCCTTGACCCGTGGCCTTGAAATCAGTTCAGGTTTTTGTTTTGTTTTGCTTTGTCAAAGCAGGACCTTCAAGTTAATACAAACCCATGAATTTCATCCCTTTGAAGAAGTTTATTAAAAGTCCATGACGCATGATCACAGAGGTATGAATTTTAATCTCACACTGAGCAGCAGAGGAGACCAAGCTGACCACCCATCATGAGATGGCTTATCTAGCAGGCAATTGAAGCCCAGGCTTAGTCAGTCCAGAAGAGGAACTAAAAGTTCTCTCTTGTGAATTTATCTAGATTTTGCCATTTAAAAAATCTAGACATGAGCAATTTCAATTTTGGCTTGCAAAATATATTATGCAGGGGGTGGGGGTTATCGCTTCACTTCTTGGAGTCCTCAGAAGTCCTAACCCAGCCATGCCAGGAATCATTTTGTATACTCAGGGCATAGCTGTAAATTGCAGATAGTCCCACAGATTGCAAGCGAATTTCTTGTAGGAATTTTTGCTATTAAGCAAGGCAGGCCATATATTATATTTGCTAGTATGGTTCAACGGAGATCGCTTCTGTTATAAAGGTTCCTCATCCATTGTGTATTTGCACATGAATTTTAAACAGCAAAGCAAAACAAACACAACAACAGAAATAGCCCCGGTGCTCTGTAGGAGAATCTGGGCCTGTTGCCTTGGGAAAATATGCATGTATGCTGTTTGATTTGGACTTTTCTTTCCCCTCTGTTGTCCTTGCACACTGGGGGCAGGCTGAGTCATTTCCTTTGTCTTGCAGCTAGGAGTCTATGAGAGTGTCCCTGGCCAGCTACGTCTGTTACACTCACGCTCACGTGGAAGGTTGCGGCTTCACAGCTTCTGAAGGGCAGCCAGTTTTGCTCCTTACAGAGGGGACCCCTGCAAGGGTGCACCCTTTGCCACTGCTATGAAAACAAGCTGTGTATGCACCAGGGAGGAGGGCGAGTCTTTGTCATGCACAGGGTTAACAGCAAGTCCCTCCTTTCAGTAGGAGGTATGTCTCTGTCACTGGAAGCATGGAGGTGGAGTCTGGTTGCAATAGCCACACTTCTGGAACTTTCCATCTTCTCCAGAGGTTGTGATGACTATGAAAATAGTTTAGGGTACATTTGCTCTTTTTTTCCTTTCCTCTGACAAGATGCACTGTTTGTGGGTTTTGTTAATTAGGGGTTTGTTTTTGTTTGTTGGTTTCCACTAGTCCAAAATGGCATACTGGGCTACTGGAATAGCCTGTATTCTCATGTTTGCATTTTAAAGCTAATCAATGTAACCTGCACTTGTAGGCCTGGAGGAGTCATTTCAAGCACAGTGGCATATCATTCTAAGGGAGAAAGCAGGCCAACTTCTAAAATAACCCACCAGTTGCTCTATTTTCTCCCAGATGGCGAATATAGAAGCAGGTCTCTATATTTAAAAGGAAGGGGTTTCTCTAGTATCTTGTATTTTGACTATTGTAGTTAATCCTTCCTAAATACCTCCTGCTTACTGCCTTGATATCTTACACTCAAAGGAGAAAGTAGATCTCAATCTATATTTAACTTATGGGACTATGAGTTTCTCAGTAGCTGAAGTTTTGTCTGGTTTGCATTTGGATCCTGTCCCCAGCAGAGCAGGCTTTTGGCAATCTCTCAGTGAACACTTGGAGCACTAACCTGGACACTGGGTGGGTTGTGCCAACGTAGCCAAGTTGTAGAGCTAGAAGAGGGCACTTCAGGGTCTCATTCCTCCTTCTGAAGATGCAGCAGTTGAACCCCTGTGCGGTTTAATGCAGATTTGCACTGACTCTGAGTTCTAATTCTGGTATCTGAGATGAAACCGCTATTCCACAGCCACTGCTTTAATAAACCCAGGAGTCCTCCTGTAAAACACAAGTGTCAACTAGAAGCAAGGGATTAAGGGGCTATAAAGCAAACTCTGTCTTCTTGGTATTGAGAACATTTTTCACTTTTGCGGCCAGTGCACCACACTGTTGACTTTTCCCTTTTACAAGAGCTATTTTGGTGATGTGAACTGGGCAAAATCCAAGTTTTCCAAGTTTGTGGTCACTAGAGCCTGCTGTATTGGAGCAACGGGTAAGGCAAGGTGCCGCATGCCCTGGACGCCTGAAGGACCCAGGAAAGGGTCTTCCCTCATGGTGCTTCATCATTAGTGGAGACCACAGCAATCCATCACGCAGGCAGTAGAGCCTCTGTCACCTCACTGACAGCCCCACACCCGCATCTGAGTCTGACTCTTGCCCTGATCCAGCTGGATAATCACAGCTGCTTTTAGGTAGCTCTTAGATCCTGGTTGAGAATTATCTCAGGCTTTCTTGAGACTGAGATAAACCTGATGTTCCTGGTATTCCCAAGGGCTGCTTAATTCTTTCCTATTCCACTTCCAGACCAACTTGGAGCCGATTCTCTTTCTGTTTGGATTCCAAATCTTGCTGTGGGGGTGTCAGTGATATCAGGGTGCCCAGAGACTCTTTTCTACTCTCCAGGCTTTAGTTACAGAAGGTCCTTTTAACTCTGGTGGCCTACTACCTGGCTGGGGGCCTGGACTCTGTCTTTCCTATGTAAATAGTTAGGAGCAAATGATCTCAAGGTCCCTTTTGGCTCTGGATGTCTAGAGTCTCTGCATGGCACTTCATTGCCAAGTAAGAACATCTGGTGGCAGATGTGGGCTTATCAATAACTCTGCCTTTTCCACTACCATGCTCCCCTGCTCCTATTCTTCTGGAGAATCCAGTGAGCTGCAATAAGACCCAGAAATATCCTTGGTGTTGCCATTGAAATTTCTCCAGGATCACAGTAACCTTTAGTCATGTGTTTCTAAGGAATACTTTAATTCTCCAAATAAAAATAAGAGAAATTTATCTAAGAGGCTTCCTCATTTATATCACTCAAGATCATAGAATAACAGGTTATTGCTTGCTACATTTTTTATAGGAGATGGTGAACTTTAATACTTTGTATATGGTGTGTTTCTTTGCACCTTTATTAGCTCTCAGTTTCTAGGAGTTTTGATCAATGAATGTGCCCAAGCTATACATGCTTGGGTATGGTTTTTAACCTGAATAGAATGTTTTTCATTTCCCGCACTTCGGCAAGGCTGAATGAATTTAGGCTTCAGCACAAGTGTCAGCATGCAGAAAAAATTATAAGCAATGTGAAGAGTCAATGCTTTTGCTGGGCACCGTGGCACATGCCTGTAATCCCAGCAGTTTGGGAGGCTGAGACAGAAGGATCTCAAGTTCAAAGCCAGCCTCAGCAAAACCAAGGTGCTAAGCAATTAAGTGAGACCCTGTCTCTAAATAAAATACAAAATAGGGCCGGGGATGTGGCTCAGTGGTCGAGTACCCCTGAGTTCAATCCCAGTACCAAAATAAATAAATAAATAAATAAATAAATAAATAAATAAAGTCAGCACATTCAATTCTTTGGAGGGAATAAAAGAAAAAACAGAAATGGGTGGGGAGAGAGCAATTGAAAATGGCACATGCACAGAAATGAAA
>JAJEJO010000455.1:463695-478137 GCA_020662805.1 Glaucomys volans | reverse complement strand
CGACCACTGAGCCACATCCCCAGCCCTATTTTGTATTTTATTTAGAGGCAGGGTCTCACTGAGTTGCTTAGGGCCTCACTAAGTTGCTGAGGCTGGCTTTGAACTCGCAATCCTCCTGCCTCAGCCTCCCAGGTGCTGGGATTACAGGCATGCGCCACATGCCCGGGTGGTATGGCTTATTTTTGGACCAAGGATTGATCACAGGGTGTTTGACCACTGAGCCACATCCCCATCCCTTTTTTAAATATATTATTTAGAGATAGGATCTTGCTGAGTTGCTATAAGTGCCTTGCTAAGTTGCTGAGGCTGGCTTTGAACTCAAGATCCTCCGGCCTCAGTCTCCTAAGAGAGCCAGCCTTGTGCCCAGCTGGTGTGAACTTTCACTTGTGCCCATAAAGGCAATGAAACATATTCTAAAATTAGACTGTGGTCATGGTTACATAATCCTGCAAATGTATAAATTGCTTGACTACTTAATGCTTTTTTCTCTCCTTCATCTCAGATGATGCTGGGGATTGGAACCCAGGGCCTTGTGCTTACAAGGCAAGCACTCTACCAGCTGAGCTAGATCCCCAGCCTTGACTACTTCAAATGGTTGGATTTTAGGATCTATGAATTGTATCTCAGTAAAGTCATTATATAAAATCCAGTCAGTCAAATACTTGTCGAAATAATGGGAGACGCTGAAAACTAATTTTTTTTGAAACTGGGTGAGTGAAATTATTTCCTTTGGATATATTCCACTTTGTACAGAAGATATGCCTTGGCTTTTGAGATTGTTTAGTGTTAAATAAGTGTTTTTAAGTACTCTTTGAAATTCTTTTATTGACTGAAAAAAGAGCTGTTGCATGACTCTTTTTGACTGTAGCTTTCCCAGTATTTTACTGACAGTGTACCATGATTCTAAGTATAGCTTATATAAAAATGGTATTCCAGTCTGGCACAGTCCTGTAATCCCAGTGACTCCAGAGGCTGAGGCAAGAGGCACAGATGTAGAAGTCTTAGTCATATTAGGATTTGAGAAGGATTCCAGGTCAGCCTCAGCAACTTAGTGAGACCCTGTCTCAAAATTAAATAAATAAACAAAATAAAATAAACAGGACTGGGGATGTAGCTAAGTGGTAGAACACCCTTAGGTTTAATCCCCAGTACTAAAACAAACAAATGGTATTCAATATGTTGACTGTCTATAATGTGCCTGTTACGGGGCTCAGTTCTTTACCTATGTTATGATATTTAGCTCTTAAAATAGCCCTTTGAGGTCACTGCTATTTTTTTCCTATAGGCAACTGGGGCTCAGAGGGGTTAAGAACTTTGCTTGAGGCAGCCCTGATGGTGGCTGGTGGAGCTCAGAGACAGGTCAAGGTATGGGACTCAAGTGGGGTCTTACCAACTTGGCAGTCACACATTAAGTTAGCAACTGCACACTAAGTGATCACACGTTGACTTACTGTATGATTCTGGATAGGAAACCACATAGCTTTCACCTGTCAATGAGAAGGTACGACATGAATGTCAAGGCTCTTTTTTGTTTGGTTACTGGGGATTGAACTCAGGGGCTCTGAGTCACATTCCCAGCCCTATTTTGTATTTTATTTAGAGGCAGGGTCTCACCGAGTTGTTTAGAACCTCACTTTTGCTGAGTCTGACTTTGAATTCTTGATCCTCCTCCCAGGCTGCTGGTGTTACATGCGAGCACCACGGACGGCACCCTGCTAACGTCAAGGTTCTTTATGGATTCATCTGGCTGTGATGCTCCCCTAACGCCCTTTCTTTTCTTTATATTTTTTAAAATTTCTGCATGATTGTTTCATAGCTAGTTTTAGAACAAGAAATAGAAATTAGTAATGATACATATTAAAAGCATCATTTATATTTTTCAAAAACAGTTCAGATTTGGAGATCAGCAAGCTTCTCAATTTTGACCTCTCTCATAAAACAAGGAAACATTGCTTTAAGAGAATATAATTTTAGCCAGAATAAAATGCTGTTGTTTTAGATTTATAAGTATGGGAAATTCAGAGGTTGTTTCAAAAGCAGAAGGGTTGCAAACGCCTTTGAAATTAAGCATATTATTCCCCAATGCCTGTTTTTAATTTCCAATTATCTACTCCAAATGTTTAGAAAAAAATATTGTTATGTAATAGTACAATGATTGACAGCTACTCATGGGTGCCGGTTATTTTTCTAGTGCCAAGAATGCTAGCTGTTGAGAACTTACTGTGGCATTGGAAATGAAATCCCAATATTTTAAATATTGTGAAAGTAGTACCTGTTTCTAGGTAACTATCAGCATGTTAGTCGAATACATTATAATGCAGAACTTGATCTATAGAGAAAAAAATATGCAAAATTTCTCCTTTTTCAGTGAAAGCTATTTTTAAAAAATTGAATTTTTTTTTTTTTAATGGTGCTGGGAATTGAACCCAGAACCTTGTGCTTGACAGGCAAGCACTCTACCAACTGAGCTATATCCCTGGTCCTGAATTTATTTTTAACTGATACATAAAAACCTAAAGATTGTACATATTATATTAATGGGGTATGATGAGGTGTTTGGATACATGTATACATTGTGTATTGTTTAAATCAAGTTAAACATGCATTTATCTCCTCAAACATTCAGCATTTTTAATGGTAAAGACATTTGAGCTCCTTACTTCCAGCTTCTGGGATATACAGCACATAATTAGTACCTACAGTCAGCAGCTGTCAATAACAACACACCAGCACTTCTCACTCCTATCCGAACTCAGTACCGCTGATCACTGCTCCCCATCTGCCCTCCATCTGCCCATTCTCCCCTTCTCCCCTCTCCAGTCTCTGGTAACCACCATTCTACTCTCAACTTCTATGGGATCCACTTTTTAATATTCTGCCTAGGAGTGAGGTCAAGGGTACTTGTCTTTTTGTGCCTGGCTTACTTCACTTGGCATCCTGATCTCCGGGGTTCATCCACGCCGTTGCAAATGACAGGATTACTTTCTTTTTTCTAAAGCTGTTTCTGAAAAGCTCCCTGACCCCATACCCAGTGGGCATGGAAGCCATTTTTAGCATCAGGAACAACACTTGGAGTCTCTTTATTCAGTGGTAGAGTGTTTAAAAGACCAGAGCAGAAAACGTTTCATAATTAGACTAGTTAGTTTGTTGTCAAAATTAAGCATTTAGAAAGGACACCTAGGGTTGGGGATATAGCTCAGTTGGTAGAGCGTTTGCCTTGCAAGCACAAAGGCCTTGGGTTCAATCCCCAGCACTGGAAAAAAACAAAAAAAAAGGACACCTGTTAGGTTAGAGTCTTGATTTTTTTATTACTATATACAGCATTCGCTGCATAAATTTCATTTTTAAAAACAATATATTATTATTGCCTTTTTAAATTTTATTTTATTGCTGTGCTGGGAATCAAGCCCAGAGCCTCATGTATGCCAGGCAAGCACCCTACCACTGAGCCATATTTCCAGCCCCAAAACAGTATTTTAAAACTCATTTTATTTCTCACATGTGTATGTATACGTGTGCGTTTCTGTGTTAGTCCGCTTTTTGTCCCCGAGACCAAAATAACCAATTTAGAGAAGGAAAGATTTATTTTGGCTAACAGTTTGAGAGGTTCAGTCCATGGTCAGTCGACTCCTTTACTCTGGGCCTGAAGTGAGGCAGAACATCATGGAAGAGTGTTTGGAGGAAGAAAACTGACTGCTCAGGCATCTGGGGAGCAAAGAGAAACAGACAGCAAGAAGCCAGGGAAAACATAACCCCAAAGGGCATGCCTCCAGTGACCATGCCACACCTGCCTATGGTCACCACCCAGATGTCTATTCAAATCATCAATCCATCAAGTGGATTCATCCACAGAAGTGGGTACAGCTCATATGACCCAGTCATTTCATCTCTGAAACTCTGGGTGGGGTGAAGCCTGCATTGTCTAGCACATGAACTTTTGGGGTATACCTCATATCCAAATGATAACACTTTTTTTTCCAAGTAGCTTTTAACATTTTTCTGCATAAGCCAAATGCCACATGTTCCAAATTAAACAACAACAACAAAACATAACAAAATACTCCCTCTGTTTGACATCTCCTGTCCGCCTTCAGCTTTCCAACAGTTGCTGTAAAAATTCTGAATGGAAAGGAAATTTAGACTTCAGTTTGAGCTGGCTTGGACATTTTTTTGTGATGCGGAAATTAAAAATTGCTGTAATTTCTCTTAGATTGGGGGGTATGAGGATTATAGAATCTGTAATTTGAAATTGCCATAACTTTAAAATAATAATGAATCCCCAGATGTAGAAGTTTTAGTTATATCAGGATTTGAGCAGACTTGCATAAAGGGTTTTTACATTAAATATTTGTTTATACATTATATAAACATATTGCATATTTATACATTATACTGTTGTGCACTAGTAGATACTATAATGTATATAATGATATAGATGCAGATGGAGATAGGTATGAATATAGGTAGAAGAAGTATATATGTAAAAATATATATTATGTATGTATTTTCATTACTGTTATCAAAATAATACCAAAGAAAATTTTAAATCACTGGGAATAAAAACAAATATGATTTTAGGAACTGACAGCGCTTGGGGAGATACCAGGGATTGAATTCAGGGGCACTCAACCACTGAGCCACACCCCCAGCCCTATTTTGTATTTTATTTAGGGTCTCACTGAGTTGCTTAGTGCTTTGCTGTTGCTGAGGCTGGCTTTGAACTTGCAATCCTCCTGCCCAGCCTCCCGAGCTGCTGGGCTTACAGGCGTGCACCATGGCACCTGCCTGTTTTTTTAAAGGTGAATTTGACTCATGTTGTAATCGTATGTGTTTGATGACCTAGTGATGCTCGACCGCGTTTCCATAGGAAGCAGCACCTTTTCATCAGAGGATACCAGCACGCCTGCGCTTTAGCAGCTCTTCAGCCCTGGGGGTGGTGGGCCAACCTCCCAGTCAGGGAAGACTGACCAGACAGCCACCTACATGGCTCCTCTTTTTTCTTTTCTCCATTTGTTTCTTTTTACTTCGTTTTTTGTTTTGTCCATAATCTAGGATAAAGGAAATTAAAAGGAAGAGAAGGGGGAAAGTTGCATTGTAAGAAGCAATTTAGGAACCCTGTTTTCTGTCAGATAGGGTGAAGGGCGATGAAAATAGCAAAGAGTTGGAAAGGAAGAGATGAGACTGAGAAAGGCAGAAGACAAGAGAGGAAGGGATCTTATCTTTGTATATTTTGTGTTAAGCATTGTACATGAGAGGACTTTCACATCCCTTCCCATAGTGTGTCCTGCCTCAGGTGACAGGTCCTGCCTCAGGTGACAGGTCCTTTGATGCTGCCTGAGTTCAATGTGATTCCAGAACTGGTTCCCCACTGAAGGAAGGCATGGCCTCTGACTGCCCTTTCCTGGCCGTCTGAGGGAGCCATTGATTCCTGCATTAGAAATTGAAACTCTCTCGGTCCTACCAGGCCACAGTGATGAGCATCTTTGCTATTTACCTGATGTATTAGTCTTGCTTTTCATTACTACAATGAAATACCTGATGCGGGCTAACTTTTTAAATAAAGGGTTGATTTAACTCAGTTCTGGAGATTCAAGTGCATGATGGCAGCCTGGGCTTGGTTTTAGTGAGGACCTCATGGAAGATGGCAGGAGCCTCACGTGGGTGATACGAGATCACATCTGGAAATGGGAAGGCAGAAAGTCTGGCTGGGGTGAATCCTTTCTCTCTTACCCGTATGGCTGAAAATTATGGGAGACCTTTAAAGTCCATTTTCACCCAGTATCATGCCAAGTTGACAAGTGACATTGTAGCAGTCAGTCCAATGGTCAAACAGTCAAGTGGAAACAGATTAGTAAAATTTCCTTTGTTCAAACCTGTGCAGGTCAGATGACCTTCAGAACCATGTGTTGCACTGTTATTACTGAGAGTTTTGTGAAACAAACCATCAGCTGAGAGGTTTATATGACAGCTTATGCAAAGCAATGTGTCCCAATGGTCATTTGTGGCCAGAGAAAACACTTCTCATAAAGAACTCTTGATACCGAACTTTGGAATCGCTCTGAAGCTCTTACCACATCCTTTTGGCCTTTCTTTATTATAGGGTTATTTCCCTTTACACATCTTGATAGGCTTAGGAACTTCCCCTGGGCTATTATTTCAAAGGAGAAATGTTTCTTCTATCTAACCTGAGATTGCTCTTTGCTCTGGGCTCTCGTTTTTGTGAAACATGGGGACACAGTGACTTCAGACTGATCTCCTATCTGAGGTATGTAATGTGTTTTCTGATAATTCCCTGAGTTCCATCAAGGATGTTTCTCTGCCAGAATTATTTGGCGGAAATCCACTGAAGAATTACTTTCAGCTTTGTTTGTGGTTACTGGATTCAAGTGGAATTTCCTGCATCTTCAGGCAACTCAAAGCTGCTCCTTGAGGGACAATGAGCAAGGTGAGTTCCGCCAGCAAATGCAGCAAGAAGGCTGGATGTGGTATGGAGAAGGTACTCGGGGCCCAGCTCCTCTGAGCACATTCCCAGTGGCCTTGTGGTTTGTTACCAAGCACCGACTCCATGAGAAGAACCAAGGCCAGGGGCAGGCACATGTGGGCTCCTATTTAGGAGAGTATCTCATAGGAAAGTGAAGCAAGTATCCCATGAGCAGGACCAGCCCAGTGTTCTGGGCACATGTAGAGACTCACTCTTGCTGGGCATCTGGAAGGGAGTCGTGGCCTGGAAGTGCAAGGGTGAGGAAGACTAGGTGAGCCTGAGGGGACGCTCAGGCCATGGAGTCAGGGCAGGCCTGGGTTCTTGCCACAGCTCGCCTGGGAATTCACTGGTTTTCGCAGAAAGGACTTGTGTCTACGGAACCTTCTCAGTCCCAAGCAGAGAGGGACAGTTGGTTACCCTAGGCATGAAGACCATGGCCCTGGTATCCCATGCCCAGCTGGCAGCTCTCCCTATATTTAGGAGGGCTGGCAAAGGTGCAGAGTAGCTCTTATTTATTTTGGAAAATGGGTGATTGTAGCTTAGCCCTCTATCCTATGATACCCCCAGATTTCCCAGTTCCTGGGAGTTCAGAGTGGATGATGGGATCACAGCTCTGGAAGGGCTCCATCCGCTTGAGCAGGTTTGGCTGTGTTTCCCTGAGTGGACCGCATTGTCCAAGTGGCTTAAAACCAATGCAGTGACAAGGACACAGAGAGGGTTCGTCTGTGATCATGACCATCTTTTCTGGGCTCTAGCTTGTCTTTCGATAAGGAGAAAAAGTCTCCTATATTGGATCTTTAACATTTTTAGAAATATATCCAGACCTTGTGGCTTTTGAAACTTAACATGTACTTAGAGGAAATGTTAGGAAATGCCCTTAGCATTTACTCTAAGATTTATTTTGTTTTGTTCTGACTTTTACTTGTTATAAAAGTGTATTTAAGTCTCACTTAGTTATATTTTGTTTCCAAAAGGACCACAGATGCTTGCCACTTATGAGACTTAGCGACAATGAGAATCGAATCTAAGAATATCAAATTCCAGTTAAAGGTTCACTCAATAATAATAAATTCTGTCTCCCACACCAAAGACCCTCTGAGTAGAAGGAACCAGCCATCCCTGATACTTTTGCGTCTTTGCCACAGCAAACGAGCGTGCCTAACCCTGGAGCCCAGCTCCTCAAACTTGTTCTCACCTCCCTCTCGCTCCAAGTACCTTGGCAGCTTTGGTGTGGGCTGAGGTTGAACTCCCCTCAGCTGCAATCCGAGATTATGTGGCCATAGTCAAATTCCTAAAGAAACAGATAGTGTCCCATGAGAAGCATCTGTCCAAATTATTCTCTTTCCAGTGACCACTGTTGAGTCTAGGGTTAGAAAAACCACAGATGGCTGCTTCAAATCAATTCCAGCTTCAGCAGCAAGGACGCACTGGATCTTTGACCAGCAAGGCCAGGCATGTGCGGTATGGGATACTGCAAAAAATGTCACCACAGCCCCAGACATCACATCTGTGTTTAGGGCAGGGAGGAAAAGGGAGGTCGCTCTCCTTTTGCACTTTATCAGGAACCCCTCATCTTTCCGTCACTCGCACAGACCTTCCTTGACGTCTCAATGGTTGGAACTGGGTCACATGGGTCACCCCCAGCTATGATTATGGCTGGGAAAGAATGTGTCTTTCCACTCTCTGTTGCACGGGTCAGCAAGCTTTTTCTGTAATGACTAAACAGTAAATATCCCAGGCTTTGCAGCCATTTAGTCTCTTAGAACAACTCAAGTCTGATATTATAGTGCAAGAACAGTCATGAATAAGAGGGAGATGAATAACTGTGGCTGTATTTCAGTGTAACTTTATTCATGGGCAGTGAATTTTGAATTTTTTTTTTTTTTTTTTTTGGTACCAGAGATTGAACCCAGGTGAACCCAGGGATGCTCAACCACTGAGTGGCATCCCTGGCCCTTTTATTTTCTATTTTGAGACAATGTCTCTCTAAGTTGCTGAGGCTGGCTTTGAACTTGTGATCCTCCTACTTTAGCCTCCAGAGCCACTGGGATTACAGGCATGTGTCATCGCACCCAGCTGAAACTCTCCTTAGCAGAAGAAATTTACTGAGTTACTAGAAAAGTCTAGGAAAGGAGGCTGATGCAGATGCTCAGATGATGTCATTGGAAAGCAGTCTTGTTCCAGCCCGCCTCTCTCCTCTCCACTGTGTGGACTTCACTCTCAGAGTCCTTCACCATGGTCAGAGGGTCTCCCAGCAGCTGCAGGCACACATCCTATCAGGTCAGCATTCCTGGAGGAAGAGTAACTTCTTTTTTTTCCTAGGATTGTATCTAAGGATTTGGATCATGTGTCCACCCCAAACCTCAGTATGGTCAAGAGATTGGAATATGCTGACTGGCTTGGCCTGGGCAGTGTGGTTGAGTGTACTCCTGAGAGCTGGGGTATGTGGGGCTCCTTGGTTTGTCTGAACCGCATGCACCAAGCATAGAGAATGTGTTTCCAGAACACATTCTGGAAAGATGAAAACAGTCATCCTCTGTAATATTCATATTTGATTTTAACAAAGGAATTAAGAAGAGATTTTGGAAACTCAAGAAAAAAAATGAATGAGGGAAGAAAATCATGGGAATGTAAAGAAAGCATTTTAAAGTCAAATGGGAAAAGTCAATGGTTCATAATCTTGACAGTGTATCAGAAAAATCCAGAAGTTAATTTTTTTTTTTCTGCCCACACCCCAGACTGACAGTCAGGATCTCTGAGAATGGTGTGTGGGATACGGTATGTTTTTAAGTCATAGGCAATCATAATCGCAATACAGCTTAGCCGTACTCACTTTGGGAACCATGGAATGGTGGAATGTGGTCACATTAAAGTACAGGTTAAGCTGCAAAGAACCCTCGAACTCCAGAGGCCTCACCTAGCTCTCTTTTCACAAAAGAGCTAGGAAGGGAATGGTCCAGAGTGGCAGGTGTCTCTGCTCTGTGTTTTATTCCAATAGCCAGCTTCCTTCCATCCTATTGCTCTGACATCCCATTGGGCATTGTCCTTGCCTGCGTGGTTGAAGGGGACTGATACACATTCCAGGCCATGGGAAGCAGAGAAGGTCAGAGAGGCACAGAGTCTTACGTTAAGGCCCAGAAGTGGCAGGCATCAATTCCACTTTTGTTATTTTGTTTTTGTTTTTGGGTTATTTTTATTTATTTTAGTTGTTGATGGACTTTTTAATTTTTATGTTTGTTTATTTATATTGTGGTGCTGATTGTCAAACCCAGTGCCTTACACATGCCTGGCAAGCCCTCTGCCACTGAGCCACACCCCCAGCCCCATCCACTTCAGTTATTTTGGTCTGGACTTTGTCACATGGTGCAGTGCTGTGGTTTGGATATATAGTTGGAGTGTGTACCTCAAAGATTTGCATACTGGGAGCTTGGTTTTCAGGGTAGCATTGTTAAGAACTTTTAAAAGGAGGGACCTAGTGGGAGAGTTTTAGGTCATTGGGGGGTGTGCCCTCTGAAGGCATTTGGGTGGTTCTTTTGGGACCTCTAGTTGGTTCTCATGAGAGGGTTGTTATAAAAGAATAAATCTGACCATGCCCTGGTCTTTTTGGCTTCCTGTGTGGCAGTGCAATGTCTTCCTACTGAGGTGCTCCTACCATGAGGTGATACAATCATGGGGTCCCTTACCACGGCTGGCATCTTGCTGTTTGGCCTTTTAACCTTCACTTCTGTGTCAAATAAACTACTTTTCTTTGTATGTTCCCAGACTCAAATATTTTGTTATAGTAACAGAAAATGGACTAATACACATGGTAAGCTATAGGGGAGGCTGGAAAGTATAGTCTTTCTCTCATCTAAGATTTATTTCTTATCTTGTCTCTAAACATACACGCACATACACACATGCACAAATAGCAAAGGGGATATATGCTCAGCTAAAATTGAATACCTCGATGACATTAAGTATTCATTACTTTCAGTTAAACATCATAGACTGAATGCTTGCATTAATGTTTATTCTTTAATGAACTTCCACCAAAATGATGATAAAGGAATTAAAATAGTAAAAAGTCAAAGAGAACAGGAAAGGAGTAAAAGGAGAAAGAGATGTCAACACGATTTTGCAAAAGGGAAAACATGGACAAATGGAAACTGACTTGGCAGAGCAGAAAAAGCAGAACCTCAATGCCAGAGGGAGCTCCGAGGGAAAGGCCAGTCAAAAGTGAGCTGATTCCCTTGCAGAATGTCAGGCCGAGTCATGGAAGGTGCCACCTATCTCTGATGGCTGGGGGCAGGGGACCTAAAACAGTGAGGAGTGGAAAGTCTCTTTAAGTGGTGATCAGACCCCCAGACTCGCTGCTCTAGCTCCAGAAGTTTGTCAGTCTCCTACCTGAATAGAGCACAGGAGTCCTGCTCCTGGAAAGTCTTGGAACTTCTGAGCTGTGGGACACCAGGTCCAGTTGAGGAGCTGGAAGGAATGAGGTGACTTTAATGCAGATTGAGTAAAAATCTTGACATTGAATGGTGAGTTCCATAACTCCCTTACAACACTAGGTTCCCATGATCCTGGGCAATTAGTTTTATACTCCCACAAGAGAAGGTTGGAGGATTCCTCACTGAGGAAACTGACCAGCTCAAGGGAGAAGACCTGCCAGAATTGTGGGTTCTCATTTGCCACACTACAGTGAGGCCCACCAAAGGACGAACTCTGTCACTCAGCCTTTAGTGACAGTAATGGATATTCAGGAATACCAGACCTTTCAAGAAAGCCTTCCACAGGAGGGTATATACTAAAAACAAGAATAGAAATAAGGAGAATATGTCAAAAAATAGTAATTTGTATTTTTAGAGAGATAAGAGAAAAATTTTGTAATAGTCAAACAAGAACATAATGCAATGTAAAAAGGAGCACTTATTAAAATCAAAGTGACATACTGTATGAAGATAATGGACAGAGAAGGAAAGCAGGCAGATGAGTATGTGTGGGGAGACAGATCATCATATTGCATGAGGAAAAAGCCAACAGATGATGTCTGAAATGAAGTCAAGAAGAAGCAGTTTAATGGAGCCACTTAGAAATATAGATATAAATAAGTTAAATGCACTGGCAATTATTGACTCTGTAAGTGAGAGCTAAGGGTGAGGTAGAAGACTGGTGCTTTTCATGGTAAGCCAAAACTATAAAACTTATTACTGCATGAATGACATTAAAATATATTTTAACATTTTTATTGGTTTTAATATTACATATATGTATACACACACACACATGTATGTATGTATATATATATGTATATATGTATATATATATGTATGTATGTGTATATATATATATATATATATATATATATATATATATTTGAATGAAATACTCATATCCCGTGTCTCAAAGACTAGTTCCCTATGAGATGTGGAAAGAGAGAGTTAAAATCTCTATGTGAAATCATTAGAAGAGTAGCACTAATACATTAGGGGACTCAGTTTGGAATGAAACTTGCAGACTAAAAATGTGAAAGCATAAAGAATCCTGGAACTTTCAAGAGAAAAGGGGGAATTTCTATTTGTAAAAATCTGGCTGGGTGAGGTGGTGCACACCTGTAATTCCAGAGGCTCCAGAGGCTGAGGCAGGAGGATCACAAGTTCAAAGCCAGCCTCAGCAACTTAGTGAGGTCCTAAGCAACTCAGCAAGATCAGTCTCAAATAAAAAATAAAAATACATAAAGGGAACTTGGGATATGGCTCAGTGGTTAGGTACCCCTGGTTTCCATACCTGGTATCCCCCCAAAAAAAGAAAGAAAAAAGAAATCTGTGCAATGGCACATTTCTAATCCCAGCAATTTGGGAGGCTGAGGCAGGAGGATTGGAAGTTTGAGATCTGATTCAGAAACCCTGTCTCAAAAAAAAAAGGGGCGGGGAGGTGGTGGCTGGGAATGTGACTCAGTGGTAGAGTGCCCCTTGGGTTCAATCCTTAGCACCACCAAAAAAAAAAAAAAAAATCCGAGCAGATCCTTGTAGACCAAGCTGCCACAAGTCTACAGCAGCAGGTATTGTAGAAAATGCAGATGCTTTATTTTATTTTTATTTTGTTTTATATTTTGGTAATAAGAAGTCATCTTGTCTGGGTAACATTGGGAAGTGGAGCCTTCCTTCAACTCCAGGTTACAGCCAGTAAAGCTTTGCAGAGCTGGGCATCCCTTCCCTGGCTGGCATTCCATTAAACACGTGGGTGCTTGCTTTCTCAGTCTCCCAGGCGAGAGCACCCGTGCTCCCCAGTTCTGGCCTATAAGATATAGGGGATCTGCTCAGGGGCTCTGAAAGGTGTTTTGCTCCCTGATAAATGCCCAGGGAGAGAGGTTCTGCCTCCTGATTTTGAACAGGGAAATGATGTTACTTTGGAGTTCTCTGTGGCTATCTTGCAAGCCAAGAGGGCGATTTCAAGGAATGACAAAGACAGCTGTCTGAGGGCCTGGCATCAGTGAATCCCCAGGGGATACCTGGCTCAAGCCTCCCTGTTGTGCAAGAACAAGAAACCCCAGATTATAGGAAAACCTGGTTTTCTGATTTTCTTAATTGAAATCATTTCTACTTTCACCCTTGGCCCAAATATGTCATAGATAATTTTTGTGAGTGAAAATAGGCAGTGTCCCTTATGGTAGTGGAGTGAAGGGAAGGAATATGAGTCATTCACCTGGACACCATTGTTCTGTGACATGGACACATTTGTGTGAAAGTGTAACCGCTTCTCAAGAGCTGTGCAGAGCTGCTCAGGGGTGCGACAGAGGCGATGGAGTTTTGACCACCTCATCCTTGGGGATTGCCCAGAGGGGACACGGGGAACTGGAGTCTCTAGGGCAGAGACGGTGAGTGGTAGAGACCGAGGCTTGCAAAATGGAGCGCCCCAAGGGGGACCACCGTAAGGTGGCAGAGTCAGAACTCGGAACTGGGTCCCCAGGCTCACGCCCCTGCTGCAAGGAGAACCGGCACACTGACTGTCCCCAGGGCCCTTCCCTCGAGTCCTGCTGACAATCATCCACTTCACTGGCCAGTGAGGTGGGAGGAGGCAGGAATGGGGTGATGTGATGTAAGGCTGGTTCGGTCACCCCAGAACTGAAGGCTGGGCGGAGGGTGGCTCGGCCAACTCAGATCTCTTTTTCTGTGGACTGTGAAGATGTGACAAGGCCGGACGAGCCAGGCAGAGGACAGTGGCCGCATTGTTCTGCTGGACGGAGGCAGAGCGCGCTTCCTCCGCGTGTGTCCTTAGCCTCCTGAACTCGGCTGGATGGCCCGCGCTCGCCCAGAGCCAGCTGCTCCTGCCGGGAGAAGCGGGGAGCGTGCTGGGGGTTTTAACTTCCAGGCCTGTTTGGGGCTCTGAGCGCTGCTGGGGCTGCCGACGGTCAGAGTGAACCACTTGTGAACCCGGATGCTGGGGCCCTGGCGGAGACTCAGAGGCCTCGGAGGAGCCAGGGGGTGGGTTCATCTCTCTCCTTACACACAGGACAACAGAGGCACAGGCTGAATAAAGTCCCCCAATCACAGAACTAGTTAGCCACGGGCACAGGAAAGGGATGGCGTTCTCTCCGGCCCAGTGGAGCCAGCTGGTGTGAGGCTGGCCCCAGAGCCGGCCACTTCCTGGGTGTGGGACCTTGGCCAAGAGACTTCGCCTTTCCAACTGGAGTTTTCTTATCTAGAGAGAGTGGTTGTCCTGGAGAAAGTGGAGAAGCGGTTGAGGTTATGCATGTAAAGGTCTCCCGTGCCTGAGAACACAACAGGCTCAGCGTTGGCTGTGCTGGTACTGACCCCTGGTGTGTGTTGGTGCTGACCCCTGGTCAGTGTTGGTGCTGACCCCAGGTCTGTGTTGGTACTGACCCCTGGTCTGTGTTGGTACTGACCCCTGGTCAGTGTTGGTACTGAGTCCTGGTCTGTGTTGGTGCTGACCCCTGGTGTGTGTTGGTGCTGACCCCTGGT
>JAJEJO010000455.1:440771-463491 GCA_020662805.1 Glaucomys volans | reverse complement strand
CTGACCCCTGGTCTGTGTTGGTGCTGACCCCTGGTCTGTGTTGGTGCCGACCCCTGGTCTGACTTTCTCCGTTCACTCCTGCCCTCTGCAGTGTGCTATCAGCTGACTATGGAAATCACAACAAGAGCATTACATTTGTCAAAACTCATAGAACTGTGCGCCTAGAAGGCACAAGGGCCTTACTGTAAGTTATTATTTAATAAACCAGAGTTTTGTTTTCTTTTGAAGCTTTTGTCGTCTGAAAACTATCAAGCCTCCTTTGGAACACATAGCACTGTCATTTCAGCAGACCCTGACAAAATTACAGCTGTCAACTTAAAACAGGAAGGCCCAAGGTATTCATTGAGAAAACTGGATTTTTTTAAACCATATTTTCATGAGTGTAGACATAACTGAAGCCAATTTGAGTACAATTGTAGATATTTGCCCAGAGACTTGGTTAAGGATTCTAAAATCTCAGCAACTAATTTAAAAACAAATAAAAAACAGCCCTCTGGTTAAGCAAGGAGAGTTTGTTTGGGGACTTTAAAGGAAATTGCTGCTTTTCCCTTGTTGTCTCTATGCTTTTTGATGCCCAGAGACTTCAGCGGTTTCCACGAGCTCTCGATGTTATTTCTCAGCAGCTTTGTGAGGATACACTCCCCAGCTGTCCTTTCTCTTAGGCAGATGCTGCTGGCATCCTCTGGAGCCTTGGGAACAGTCTCATGGCGTCATCGAGAGCCACCCAACCTCACAATTATCTGTGAACCTAGCCATTTCCTCCTCTAGATGTTTACCTTTTGGAGGTCAGGGGCTGGATCTGAATGATGTTCCTGTTTCCTAATGGCTCCTAGCATGGATGAATAGCCAATCAGTCATTATTGGCAACCGATAAGACAGAATGAAGAAGTGGTGCATTGTTCTGCAAAGAAATTGAATAAGCCTGGAGAAAAAAAGACCATGACCCAACCAACAAATGCTGTTCTATCCTTGTGAACCCGTAGAAGCAGAACAGAGAAGTAATGGAGTGTGGCCCAGGGCAGATGGGGTGTGGCAAAGAGACCATCTTCTGGTAACTTACCTATCATTCTCAAGTGAGTGCCTCTGACTGAACCTGTCATGGGGCACTGGACTGTCCTTGCATCCCTGTGGCTGGCATGCTCTGGAAACTGGGCCGCATCCCTTCAGTTTCTGGTATCAGTTTCCTCCTCTGTACAATGGAGGGATGGAAGTCCTTATTACATCATGCCCAAGTGTCTTCCAGCTTCAGCACCCATCAAATGTCACCTCTCGCTGTGGATCTCAATGGCTTAGGCACAGTGAACCCTCAGCAAATACCTGTGAGCTGATCCAGGGGCTCAATGAGGTGCTTTGACTTCAACATTGCTTATTTCATAAACTTTTCTTTGTTAATTCCTAAATATGAAAGTAAATCTCAGCCAAGCTCCTCTTTAGCACAAATTCCAAATTTGCAGTTTCCAAAGTTGCAGGTATTGCCTATTAATTTGGAGTGTTTTTCCCTTTTACATCTTTGATACCTGTTCTTTGAATTGCAGAAGTTTTTCCACAGGTGAAAGGGAGTTTCGAGATGATCTGATTCAGGATTCTAAAACTGGGGTCTCTAAAGCTATGAGCTTTAAATGCTCCATGGACCACCTGTGTAGGCTTCAGAATTCGTCCCTCTTTATTGCTTTCTTACCTTCTTTTATAAAAAGCATGTGTCACCACTTGAGATTACCATATGCATGACCTATGCATTACCATATGCATGCAAGTCTCTGCCTGAGCCTCGCAGTCTGCTGGAGCATGAATCCCAGGAGGAGAGCAACTAATCCTACTGTGTTCACCCCTGCTCTCCAGTATCCCAGGGCCTGGCACTCTGTAGGTGCTCAGTAAATGTTGGTTGACTGAATGACTGTGTGAACCCAAGTAAGTCTCAGTTCATTATCACATTCCCTGAACTCACAAATCGGATACCCAAATCTTTAAGCATATGTAATTTCTCAAGTTCCTAGAATAAAATCCAAAAAGCCATGGGGATGTATACTAAATACATCATACTTCCCAGGATGTTTACCCTTTCACCTCTCCCACATCCCATATGAGGCAGATGCCTTGAGTTATCCTCCCTCATGCTTTCCCAAACTCTCATGCTGGCTCCCCATTTCTTCCCATTTCTCTTCCATTTCTTCCTTTCCTCCTTCCCTCCCCATTTGTCTTGTTAGTTGACGTATGATTCACACACTGTAAAATTTACCTTTCTAGAGAGAATTCAGTAATTTTTTTAGTATATTCACAACATTGTTCATCTGTCACCATCAAGTATTCTGGACATTTCATGTAAATAGAGTCACATGATTTGTGACTTCTTGTGTCGGGCTACTTTCACTTAGCGTAATGTTTCACATTGAGCCATGCATCAGTACTTCATTCCTTTTTGTGACTGTGTAATATTCCACTATGTGAATTTATTGCATTTGGTTTATCTGTTCATTAATGGATGACATCTGAGTTGTTTCTACTTCTCAGCTATCACAAACAATATTTCTATGACCATTTAAGTGTGGATTTTTCTGTGAACATGTGTTTTCAGTTCTCTTTGGTATGCATCCAGGAATGGAATTGCTGGGTCATTGAACTTTTTGAGGAACTGCTGCACCCTTTTCCACAACAGCTGAATTTTACATCCCCACCAACAATGTATGAGGGCTCCAGTTCCTCCACATCCTCATCTAATTCGGTTTCTCTTCTTGTTGTTTTGTGAGACTAGGGATTGAACCCAGGGGTGCTCTACTGCTGAGCCACATTCCCAGTCCTTTTTATTTTTTATTCTCAGACAGGATCTTACTAAGTTGCCGAGGCTGGCCTCAAACCTGCAATCCCCCTCCTTCAGCCTCTTGAGCAGCTGTAATTATAGCATGCGCCAACACCAAACCCCCAGCTCCATCTCCACATTCCTGCCGGCACTGGCTGTTGTCCATGTTTTGATCTGTGGCCATCCCAGTGGGTTTAAAGTGGAAGCTCATTGTGGGTTTTGATATGTGTTTAATGATCAAAGAGACTAACCATATTGGGCATCTTTTCATGAACTTATTGACCATTTGGCCATCTGTATACCTTTTTAAGGGGATTTGTCTATTGAAATCCTTTGCCTTTTTTTTTTTTTTTTTCAGTTGAGTTAGTTTTGTCTTTTTATTGTTGAGCTGGTAAGAGGTCCTTCCTACATTCTGGATACAAGTTCCTGGCCAAATGACTTGCAAATGTTCTCTTCTATTCTTGAATTTCTTTTTCTTTTCTTCCTTTCTTGCCTTTCTTTTTCTTTTTCCTTCCTTGCCTTTCCTTCTTTCCCTCCCTCCCTCCCCCCTCCTTCCCCTTTCCCCTCTCCTCCTCCCTCCCTCTCTCCCTCCCTCCCTCCCTCCCTCCCTCCTTTCTTTCTTTCTTTCTTTCTTTCTTTCTTTCTTTCTTTCTTTCTTTCTTTCTTTCTTTCTTCTTTCTTTCTTTTTTTTAAATTTCCAAGGTGCTGGGGATCAAACCCATAGCCTTTCACATACTGGGCAAGAGGTTCTTCATTTTCTTTGTGGTGTCTTCAGAAAAGCACAAGTTTTAAATTCTATGAAGTAGGTTTTATCTACCCTAGATCTGTTCTTTCTTACCTTCTACGTTAGCGCCCTGACCTTTCTTAGGTAAACGGATCCAGCCTCTCTCATTACCTTCAATTCTCCTTTCCACATGTTACCCTGATATTCAGAACAAGGGTCCTGAGGAAAGTAAGGAAACACAATATTTTCTTTAGACTTCAAACGATGAGGTGGGGGAGAGCCTGTCACCACCTCTATTTCCACATTTTGTCCCTTGCAGATACAAAAAATACAGGAGCACAATGCGCATTTTTCTAAGGGTTTGAGTCAATAGACTTACTGCAGTAGATTTCCAAGGTTGTCCTTGATGCTTAGAATATTAAGGAATATGAGTCATATTTTAGGAGAAAGAGAGCTTGACAGGTCTGTAGACGCTCAGGTTCCTTTATCTCCATTCCTCGCCCAACCCTCCCCACCATCAACACACCCCATGTACCAGGCTGCATCCGTATATGTGGTGTAAATCTATAAATACATCATGCATATAGTGCACATGTAAATATATATATATATTTAGTATACATATCAATGAATAACGCATTCATCTTGTTAAAATGCAGTTCCTCATTCAGTTGGGGCTGAGCACACGCATCTCTAACACTGTGCTAGTTAGTGATGGCCACACGGGTCCAAGGAGCACATTTTAGGAATAGTAAAGCCCTAATCCTGTGCTGTCCCTTACTGCAGGCTGAGTGGCACCAGCCACATTTCAAGTGCTCAGTGGACACACGTGCCTAATGGCCACCATATTGGATGGTGGAGGTGGTCTATCTGGAGATGTGGTCTCAGGGAACAGGAGTGTGACAGTGGGAAAGGGAACTCGGAAGAGGAAAGTTAGCACAAGTGTGGACCATGGAGCTTGTTCCTGCTCGGCCACTGGGGCTCATCCCATCAGGCACCCATGGGGATCTTGCAGAGTGGGTTTCAGCATTGTCTTGCTGATGAAAGGGAGGACCAAGGGCCTCCCACTGGTCAAGGGGTAGGCTGTGAGGAGTTGTTATTAACAAGTTCAGTCTTGCTCACGCACTGAGTTCCTTAGCAGCTCCAGCAAGAGTCCTCACAGCTGAAGCAGGGAAGCTGTGAATGTGTGGCCCGGCTGAGGCACACACCGCAGCAACAGCAGAGCAAAATCCGACGACGAGATGGCCCATGAGAGGTGCAAGCTAGTCTCTGAAAATGGGATCCCTGTAGCGTTTTTAGAAAAGAGGATTAACATACAGGGAGATGGTCAAAATACCATTTTATTTTCTATTGCTATAGTATTCAAGAAGACCCTAGTCTGGTCAGGTGGTGCATGCCTGTAACCACAGCTCCTCAGGAGACCGAGGCAGGAGGATTGCAAATTAGAGGCCAGCCTTGGCAACCTAGCAAGACCCTGCCTCAAAATAAAAAAGAAGGGTTAGGAATGTGGCTCAGTAGTAAAGTGCCCTGGGCTCAATCCCCAGACCATAAAAAAAGAAAAGAAAAGAAAAGCTTGGTGCCTGACAGGCACTGGGCAGATGGGGTCAGCTCCTTCCACGCATCTTCTCTTCCCTGCATCGTTCGTTCTAAAGTGTCCAGCATAAGGGAGTGGAATTCCACCATCTGTGCTGAATGTAGTCCCATGTCAACATTAGGAGGAATTCCTAGCATGCCACTTGGTGAAGAGCAGGAAAGCAATCCTGCCGAGCCTCTGCCCTGAGGAGTGAGTCAGGCACCCACATGGTGACAGTGACGGTGACGCCATCCTGCTGGGGAATCCCCAGGAGCCTGGGAAACCTAGCGCTGCAGTCCACGTCCTTTGCAGCGTACGCTGGGTGACCTTAGCCTTGAGAGTCTGAGACCAGGTTTTTCTGTAATGATCCAACCACTTAGGGGAGCTGAGCCCATGGGGGAGCATCCTAGAGGCTGAGAACCACAACCCAGGAGAGAAGGCAAGACCCCTTTGTCATTTGACTCTGAAAGCAAGGGTCGGGCGTTCTCCCAGCTTCTAGCCAAACATGCCACTCCTGCTCCCTTCTCATCCCCAGGCGTCCTCTTCCTCCTGCTTTGGACACATCCTTGGGGAGAAAGAGGAAGCACTTATGCCCAGACGTTCCCCCTAGTTTGGAACCAAGAAGCTCCAGCTACCTTCTAGGAGCTTCCCCTCCTCCAGCTGTCAACAGAGGACTGTGGGTCCCCCTCAGACCTTTGTGACCAGGAAGGAAGAGCCCACACCCAAAGAGGGCTTTGTCTGGCAGGACCACTGCGCATCCTCTCCCGTGGGTCCTCCCCTCTCCCTCCTCTGCCTTCCCACCCTCCTTGGCTTCCTCTCTTCTTTCTCTCCCTCCACTTGTCTCCCTATTCCTCTTTGGTTTTCCTTCCCGCTGGCCTCTCCACAGGTCACATTTCACACTTTCCTCCACTGTCCCTGTGACAGGACAGGTGTGGATCCTGGATCAGAAAGACAGGGGAACAAAAAAGACCCTACTTGTCAATCTTATCAACACCCCTGGGGCCAATGAGAATAAAGACCATTGTGCACAGATGGGTGACATGTGTCCATACGTAGGTCATCCTGTTTGAGAACCTTTATGCTGACTATACATCCAGTTCCAGGAAAATACACACTGGCCTGGCTCGGCAGTCACCTTGGTGGGCAGTGACCCCAGCTGGGGGTCAGGCCAGCAGGGAGAAAACTGGAAGGGCACACAGATGGCCTCCATCTCCACTGCTCTGCAGACAGTGTCTGGTGGACACTGGGCAGAGTTTCTAACAGTAGCTGTGGATCGTTGGCACCACGAGGAGAGCGTCTTAAAGCCAGTCTGGGTGGGCAAACTGTCAGTGTTGACATGGAGGCTCCTTCACCAGGTGTGTGGTCATAGCTGTGGGATGAGTTCTTATTTCTCAGAGCAAAGAGAGAAGACGTGCTTGTAACAAAATGTTAGGGCAACACACCCCACCCCGGGGACAGAGGGGTAGAGGAAGTTAGGTGGGTTTTGGTCCTCGCAGGTAGAGGGGAAGACCCGTATCTCTTCTTAAATGCCACGTGTTCACTGAACGTGAGCCACACACTGAGGGATGGAGAAGTGTCAATAATGGAGCCAGGTGAGCATTCTCATGGGAACTGCTCCGTTGCAGCCCGTTCTCTAAACCTGGCTCAAACTGAGTTTCTGGAGTCTTCATTTGAGTTCTAACTTGCAGATACTTTTTTTTTTTAGCAGTGTATAAACTCCATGTCCAGAAGGAGGTCTCCCAGAGCTCTCAGTGTTGTCAGCCACATGGACACACGGCTGTCACCTCTGCTCCTGTGCCAGCCCCCTCCCCCGCTTCCCCTTTACGCAAGTGAAAATTGACAAAGGAAGCACGAAAAACCAGGCCAGCTTCACAAGCCACTGAATTGTTTTGGGTGACAGGAGAAAATTAGCACATTTGTTCACTTTAATCTGATGCATATTGGCATGTGTCGTTGTGCTGGTTCTTATGAAACGATTGGGGTGTTAAGATTCCTACATTTCTAAAGAACAAAATCGGAAATCCGATGTTTTATGACAAAGGTCCACAGCAGCATGCTGGATTCCTGTCTGAAATAAGACTTCCCAGTTTACACCATCACTTGGAACAGCCAGCAAAACGTTCAGGAAAATCGGATTCTCCAGAATTGCTCTTGGGAAAGTCTCCTGTTTATCAGGAGGAAATATTTGAATAAGTCACTTGATCTGGGAGGGTGAATCGCAAGGACACAATTAAGTAACAACAGCAGCAGCAAGAGTGACCCACCCCATAGGGAGCCTGAACCCCGAGACCAGGGCCCTTCGTTCTGCAGGAGCTACGTGCTGGTCACGTGCGAGCCTGCTTGGGGTCAGCAAGAGGAAAGCCAAGGTTCCTGCCAGAAGGTGAGAAGTGGCTACCTGGTGCTGCCAGAGAGGTGAGGGAGAGGAACCATTCTGTCCTAAGGCTTTGCTGCAGGGTGTATGTCACCTTCTCGGCCACCAACTCTCATCCTTGATGCTGACGTTTTGAGCCCAGTCATTCCTGGTGGTGGGGATGGTCCTGTGCATTGTGGGGTGTTTAGCAGCATCTCTGGCCTCTACCTACTCTATGCCAGTAGCATCTTTCCTCCCGGTCCTAGTTATGACTACACAAAACATACCCAGACATTGTCAGCTCTCTCCTGGGAGCAAAATCACTCCTGGTTGAGAACCACAGTGTTACACCTTGATTTTAAAAGAAGTTTACTGCCAGGGGCCAGATGAATGCTCTCATCGCAGGAAACAGGGACTAACTAGATGCTCATCATTCAGAGACACTCTACTTCTGTCTGCATGCTGTAGACGGGAGCCATGGCCCACGCACGTCCAGGTTCTTAATAAACATCTGACACATTTTGCAAAGACGAGGAGTCAAGAGCCAGATCTTATGGGGATGCCTAATTTCTCTGTGCCTTTCATCAGCCTGGAACTTCCTTTCCAAAGGCACTTCCCCGTGGGCCTCCATACCTGCTTGTGTCTCTTGTTTGCTTTGTTAGCCTGCAGGCTGGTCAGTCGTCGCTACTGCCCAACACAAGGTCTACAATATGCTCTGGACTGCAGATTCAAGGCCAACCTGGGGCACTGTGTGAGAGCCCATCTCAAAATAAAATAAAAAGGCCTGGGAATGTGGTCAGTGGTAGAGCACCCTTGGGTGCAATCCCTAGTAGTGCAAATTAAAAATTAAAAAAAAGAGCATCTTTTCCAGATGCAAGATGAATAAGGAAATTACTAAGATATCAGTAATTATAATATCAGTATAGGGAAGACAATTTGATATATTTTAATTTTTTTTTTTAGCTCCTGGTCACTTACCATTTTAAAATTTCTGCTTCTATCATCCTTTAGTTTTTTATTGTGGTCAAGTGTACATAATATAAAATTGTCATTTGAAACATTTTTAAGCATACAGTTCACTGGTTAACTTTTTTTAAAAAAAAAATCTATGATTTCACTAATAAAAAGGTTGATGGGTTGGGTAGCAGGATAAATTTATTTAGGTCCATTTTCACATACATAGAAGGGGACCCAAACTATAACTTGAAAAACCCAATTCCTCAAATCTTTCCTTAAAAGAGCCTCTGAAGTTAAAGAGGTGGGAACATGACTAAGTGTGTATTCTATTGCTTTTCAGAAGAACTTCAATTGTTCTTTTTTTTCTTTTTAAAAACCCGAGATGAGGGGGTGGATTGTGTAGAAATGAGATATGTAGGCCTTCAGGGAGAGGAAAGGAGATCCTCGTAGATGGAGACCTGGATCTCTAGCAGGACCAGTCAGGCTTGTTAGATGAACAAAACCTCCAGTGTTTGCTTGTAACAGACCAACTAGAATAAACATAACCAATTTAAATGTCACCGTATTCAGACTTACCTAATGTGCCCACAAATGACTTATGGCCAGGTTGCTTAACCAGGAAGAACACTGTGAACCCCAAGTATTAAATGCTTATTATGGGATTTGACTTTCAAAGGAGATTGCTTGAGAATCTGTGCATTTCTCCCCAGGAAAATTCAGTATGTAATCAGAAAGTTCAGCCCTGGATAAAATCCTCTCCCCTGAGAGTGGAGGGGCGCCTGCCCTCCCTGCCTTTGGGTGTGTACACTTTTGCTGTCCTTGAATAAATTTTTGCTTGTGTCTTGCTTTTGACATATCCTGGAAGTCTTCTCAGCATCCATAGTCAGGAACATGCTCAGGCAGAGTGAAGGTTCCATTCTCCTCTGTGGGTGGACCTCCTTGGACCCCTGTCCAGTGGCAGAAAGAATAAGATATTTCCTTCTGTTATGCATTTATTTTTGCAAAATTTAAAGATATTGCTTTCTTAATATTTGGTGTCATGAGAAGTGCAGTTAAACTCCAGTGAAGAAGTCAAACAAAACAGTTGATCAACCAGTTTCCATCTATTCATCTTATTTGTATCCTTTCAAAAATTATTTTAAAAAGAAAAATAAAATATATAAGCAAAGCCGGGCGTGGTGGCATACGCCTGTAATCCCAGAGGCTCTGGAGGCTGAGGCAAGAGGATCGAGGGTTCAAAGTCAGCCTCACAGCACAGGCAAGGTGCTAAGCAACTCAGTGAGACCCTGTCTCTAAATAAAATACAAAATAGGGCTGGGGATGTGGCTCAGTGGCTGAGTGCCCCTGGGCTCAATCCTTGGTTTAAAAACAAACAATCAAACAATATTTTTATATATATATATATATATATATATATATATATATAAAAGCAATATTGAAATTTGAGCAAATGAATTTTATCAACTTTAAAATTATTGCTTTATTGCAAAATTAAAAGTGGAAACAAGGTAAAATGCATATTTGAACTGCTAAGTTCATTATCTTCACATAAAGCAAAACAGATACTTGCTTCAGAAATATTTTAGGCACTGCGTCCTAGAGTGATGCTTAAGGAGTTATTGGTCGGTGCCCTTGTCAAGCTTTGAAAACTGCAGACTAACGTCCCTCCTTGGAAATTCCCAGTTCACCCCCACAGTGTAGGCTCAGTGTAGGCTGGTAAAAGAGAAACTTGCTCCATTTCCTCAGATCGGGATCCAGAAAAGATTTCCTTTCATGTCAGCACCATATTTTCTTCATCGTTATATTCATCCTCATCTATATGCAATTTTAAAAATGTACTGCAATTATTTCCTTCCATTCTTTGACTTGTGAGGCCTCATTTTACAAATTGGGAAATTTGGTCCGTCAAATGATAGAAAAGTGTCCTGTAACTCTGCAAAGTGTCATCCCACGACAAAAGTCTTTATTTTTCTCTTACACAGTGGCAGTTTTCTTTAGGGAATAAATCTGATTTACATCATTTAGGCCCAGGACGTGGATTTACCAAGCCCTTTGCCTGCAATCCCAGGAGCTGCCACCAGGTGGTAGTGAGCCAGTTTGGAGCGCCCTTCCCAGGGAAGACTGAAAAATAGTTTTTGTTTTTTAATGCAGAGGGAGGAGGAGGAGGTCAAGGGGGATGGGGAGGCGGCAGCCAAACAAAACAACATCAGAAAGTATCAGGCCCTATTATGAATAAATAAAATGCACTTACCAATAAGTTTTTTTAAAAAAATAGATACACTGGGGCCAACTGTCTTCTTGCCCCTTCCCCTCCTGTCTCCCTGCCTTTCTGTTCCCTGGTAGCTGCAGGAGAAGTGCACAGCCCAGGTTCTAATTTCCTCCTCTTTGCACTCTGCAATTCTGCAGGAGGCTTTTCTTTAGTTCAGAAGGCTCTCGGCTGTTCTGTCTGCGTGCTCAGGGAAGCCTGGTGGTCCTGGGAACTTGATGCCCCCAGGAGTAGCCTTCCATCACAGAAAGACTGGACGCAGCATCCCTCTCTCAGTGGGGGTCATTCTGAGAAGTTTCCATGTGGTTGCTCAGAGGGTCTCCAGCAGACTGAACCCCGATGGTACCTAGGGAAGAACTGAGGCCTCTCTCTCCCTTTCCCACTCCCTCACTGGCACCCACAGGGATCACCTTTCAGGCACTGCTTGCTTGCCCTCAACCAGTCTGTTTCAAGGGAACCTAAACCAGTGTACCTGCACCACCTGATTATGGTATCTTACTGTTTCATTAAATAATGTATCAATATCAGAATCCAAGTATCAAAAATCACGTCTAGCCAGGCACGGTGGTTCACACCTGTAATCCCAGAGGCTTGGGAGGCTGAGGCAGGAGGATCTCAGTTTCAAAGCCAGCCTCAGTAACAGTGAGTCCCTAAGCAACTCAGTGAGACTCTGTCTCAAAATAAAATATAAAAAAGGCTGGGGATGTGACTCAGTGGTTAAGTGCCCCTGCGAGTTCAATCCTTGGTACCAAAAAAACAAAAACAAAAAAAGAAAAGAAAGAAGAAAGAGAGCTTGTGCACATCTCAGACCCTGCCATCTCCATCAATGAACCACATCCCCGCACTCAGTACCTCTAAGTCTGACAAAACAACAGCAATGCTTGCTACATTCAAACCTTTATCACTCAGTTCTAAATTTGAGCCTGTCTCCAAGTCCCTCTCTTTTCAAGCTGTCAGATTTTTTGGAAACGCCTTTCTTATTAGTCTCATTACAGCGAAAAACAAGAAAATGCAAGAACTAAATTATATACAAAAATGTAGTGACCACTGAGTGATTCTATGTTTATAATTTAGTTTTCCGAGCCAAACTAGAATTTCCCCTCTCTTTTAAATAAGCTTTATTGTTTTGAGTCATTTTAGGTTCACAGCAAAATTGCACAAGGAGTAAAGAGTTCTCATATATCCCCTGTCTGGTTCCCCAGCCTGATTCACTGTCAAAACCAAACTCTTTCTAGATATATTTTTTTCCTTTTAAAAACTTTTGATCATTTAAGAAGTTTCATATAGCTTTGAAAATAGGCGATTTCCTAACACCACCAACTCTGATTTTGATTTTTCTTTTCATTTCTTTCCATTCTCAGCTGCCACCTTTATTTCTTATTTTAAAACATTTAATTGTCAAATAAAATTGAGAACATTTGAGGTGTACTATGCAATGCTTTGGTAGATACATATATATAATATATATTGTATCAACTATCACAATCTAATATCACATCCATCTCACCCATGATGCTCATTAATCCCCAGAACTTCATCTTGTCAGTAGCAAGCTGCACCCTTGGACAGACATCTCCCTATTTCCCTCACATTCAGTCTTGACAACTACCATGCTACTCCCTGTTTCTAAGAGTTTGATCTTTTTAGATTCCACATGTAAGTGAAATCTTGCAGTATTTGTCTTTCTGTGTCTCTTTCATTGTGCATGGTGTCCTCCAGGTTCATCCCTATTGTCATAAATGGCAGTGTTTCCTTCTTTTCATAGCTGAATAATATTTCGAAGTGTGCATGCACCATGATTTAACTTTCACCCTCTGATGGACACTCAGCCTCTTTCCATATCTCAGGTATTGTAAGTCTACAGTGATCATGGGAGTGCATGTATCTCCTTGACACATGATTTCAATTTCTTTGGATCTATACCCAGAGGTGGAATTGCTGGATCATGTAGCTGGATCTATTTTTAATTTTTTGTGTAACCTGTTTTCAGAAACGACTGCATCAATTCACATGCCTGTCAGCAGCGCACAAGGGTTCCCTTTTGTCCACACCCTCACCAGTACATATTCTCTTGCATTTCTCCAATGATTAGTGATGTTGAGCATCTTTTCACATATGAGTTGACCATTTGTATGCCTTCTTTGGAAAAATGTATATTTTGGTCCTTTGCCCCATTTTAAATCAGGTTATCTGTTTTTTGTGGTGGTTGTGTTTTTTTTTCTTTTCTCTTTTCTTTTGTTGCTACGGAGTTGTGTAAGTTCCTTATGTGTTTAGAATGAACCCTTATCCACTATATGGCTTGCACATAGCTTCTCCCCTTCCTGTTAGGCTGCTGTTTCATTTCGTAGGGGTGTGTGTATGTGTGTGTGTGTGTGTGTGTGTGTGTGTGTGTGTGAGCTGGTTAGTTGTGACATAGTCCCACCTGTTTATTTTTACTTTTGTTGCCATGCTTTTGGTATCAAAGCCAAAAGACATCATTGCCAAGATGAATGTCAAGAAGCTTCCCACAAGCTTCCTTGCACAAGCTTTATGATTTCACATCTTACATTTAAGTCTTTAGCCAATTTCAAGTTAGTTCGTTTTTGTATGGAATGAGAGTCCATTCTCATCGTTTTGCATGTGGACATCCAACTTCACGATGTCATTTATTAGAAAGATTTTCCTTTGTCCAGTTTCAGGCACTCTCATCAAAGGTTAGTTGACCAGAGGTGTATGTGTGTATTTCTGGACTCTCTGTTCTGTTCCATTAGTTCATGTGATGTTTGCCTCTACCAGGCTGTTTCGATTACTACAACTTTGCAATATAATTTGAAAGGGAGTGTGATGTCTCCTGCGGTTCTTATTTCCCCAAATTGCTTTAACTATTCTGAGTCTTTTAAGGCTTCGTATGAATTTTAGTGTAGTTTTACAGTGAAAAGTGCCATTGGAGCTTTGATAGCAATGACATTGAAAGTCCTTACCCTTTGATGAATTCAGACACAGATTCAGGACTGCATGTGCTGGTGTAAGTAATTATCAGGGACCTTCGTGAAGCAGGGAATGGAGGGAGGCTAATTTTCATCAAACAGTGGACGTCTGAGAGAGAAGAAAATCACAGCCTTCTGTTGTGGAAAAGAAGAGTCATCTAAAAGATTAAAGCTAGAACTAAATTTTGGAGGCACATTAACAGCTGATGTGCACCTTGCTCCAAACAGTAGTTCCTGTCAAAGTCAGAGAAGTTCAAGGAAAACACATGGAAAAAGTAACAGCACTTGGGTTTATGTGTAGCTTAAGATCTTCTTTAACAAGAATCAGGTTGGAGGGCTGGGGATATAGCTCAGTTTATAGAGTGCCTATAGGTCCCCAGTTCAATCCCCAGCACCACAAAAAAAAAAAAAAAAAAAAGAGAAGAATCAGGTTGGCAGTTGATGTTTTTATTAATGCCATAATTTGATAGTGAACCCAGCACCTCCTGGTTACCTGCTGTATGCAACACTGTACATCCACATCAGAGAAGGTATTCAGATGTGTTCAGTGACCAGTCCGTGATCAGGATTCTGCTGATTGTTTCCCCATTTCGTTCTAAATTAAGTACTTAGTAACTTAGTACTAAGTACTATTGTGCTTAGTACATTTAGTGCTAAGTTCACTAAAAATGCCCAGTGCTGACATAGCACCCAAATGCAGCAATTATAGCCGAGTCAAGGCTCGACTTTATTGCTTTCAACATGCTTTGTATCTTGTGTTCTGAATTTGGGTTAATTTTGATCACCACAGTGTCTGGTCATCTCGAGAGTCTGGTTGAGGAAAGTAAGGCTCAGAAAGGTAGTGGGCTTGTGAAATTTGCACCGAGACCTCTGGCCCGGAAGCCTTTGCTGTGCCCTGATGTCCATCCCACCCCCATAACTCATGTTGAACTCTAAGGCCAAGGTGATGTCATTGCGGGGTAGAATCTTTGGGCGGTGATTAGGGCAAGAGGATGGAGTCCTCCCCTCACCAAAGGGATTAGTGGCCTCCTCGAGACCCCCAAAGGCTGCCTTGCCCTCCCACCACATGAGGACACAGCTAGAAGGTGCTGTCCCCGAGCTAGAAAGTGGATTCTCACCAGACACTGGATCTGCTGATCTTGGACCTGCCAGGCTCCACTCCGCCATTTCTTCTGCTCATAAGCCCTCACTCCATGGCATTTGCCACCGCAGCCTGAATGGACTGCTCACCACATAACCTCCTTACCAAACAAATACATTCGCCAACGTGTTTCCCTCCATAGGAAAATACGGTTTCATATTGTTTAAAGAAACATTCACTGGGCTCCCCCCCTTGGCCCCCCGTTCCTGGCTGCTGCCAGCATCGCACAAGCAAACCGGATCTCTGAGGCTCCGCTGCCCACGACAGCAGCCCCCACCACATGTGGCCTTTCAAGCCCTGGAAATGGATCAAGTTCAAGTTGAGATGTGCTGTAAAATACTCCTGGAATTCTGAACAGTTGCTGAGAAAGGATGTAAAGTGTCTCACTTTCTATCAATTTGGAGTGATGGGGTAAAATAAAATATGACTTCAGATTAATTTCCTGGCTTCCTCTTTCTTTCTTAATAGGACTCTTAGAAAGTTTAAAGCAACCCATGTGGCTGGCGTGCTATGCCGAAGGACGCTGTGCTCTGTGACGCGGGCTATACTTAGCCCTTCTGTGTTGCTTCCTCCACAGATTACGTTGCTATTATTGGGAGTTTACGGAGGATTTGTGGGCAGGAGGGCCCACAGCGTCTCAGCACGCCTGGCTGTTAGAACAGACCCTAATGCCAAGGACTTAACTGGGCTAATCTGCTTGAGCTGGAATTTAGTGGCCTCGGTCATTAATAGAGTTAAGTCCTTTAGTAAGCCTTGGCCTTTGAAAACACTACCTTTCTTTTTGGATTATATCTTAGGGATTTTTAAAAAGGACGTGAATGAAAGAGTCCAAGAACAAAACATCTTCTTCCTGCGATTTCTCAAATGATGGTTCATGTTCGAGATTTCTAGGTTGGTGTTGAGTTTACCTGGATAACAAGCCGAGAGCTGTCTCATCGTTTGCCCTCCTTTATAGGAAATGCCTATGAATATCGCCCTCTCTTTCTGTGCTACAGTTGAAAAGGATGGAAAAGTACATTTTCTTCGGAGAGACTGAGAGACAGAAAGAGACCCAGCAGGGAATATCACATTACCTCCTCCAGCTGGGAAAGAGACTGCGGCCCAAGATGGGATTTCAGCCCTGTGGTTAAGTAAGCAAACAATCCATCCATGCCATGGAATAACAATGATATGAAAGGGGACAGATGAATCCAGGTCAGCTCCCCACATGGGGAGACCATGCTGCCTGAGTCACCCACCATCTCCACAGGGCAGGCCCTGTGTCAGCAGGTGGTGGGAAGGGACAGAACGTCACAGATAATCCAGTTCAGGGCTTCCAAAGTGCTGTGTATATTACCATCACCTGGGAACTGTCACCATGCTTGAAGTTGTTTCCCAGACCAGTGACATCACCAGCAACTGGACAGTTTTCCAGGTAGCTCTGATGGGCAGCCAGGTTCTAGAACCACCAGCCTAGGTCACCCCTTCCTTTTGTAGACACTAAAACCTAGAAAAGATCAGGGAATGTTGCTCAAATTCCATGAGCTAGAAAGTGACTGAGCCAGGACAGGTCCCTTCTTTTCCAGCTCTTGATTTTTGCCACGTGTGTCTCCTATACCCCCAGGCCATGGTGATTCCCACACTGTGGCTTCCTCCAGATTTTGCCGGCTCGTTTCCTCAATTTCTGTGCAACATTTCTTGAGAGAGGCCGGCTTTGGCGGCCTATAGCAGCTCCCAGGTGACCAGCACATCACTGCCTTCCAGAACCTTCTTACTATCTAAAATCATTTTGAGGTAGGTGAGCTTTCTGGAAGACCCAGATCTGTGAGCAGGTGGGCTCTTCTTGTCTCTTTAGTGAGATGCTCAAACCTCCTGTGTATGCTTCTATCAGATCAACTAGAACAAAAATGCAGATGATTTACAACTTGCCGGATCCAAAGGCCTGTGGGCCCATACAGATTTATGGCTAGACTGCTCAACCAGGAAGAAAGGTTCTGAACCCCAGATATCAAACGATTGACTTGCGATTTGATTTTCACAGAAGCTTGCCTGGGAATCTGTACATTCCTTCCCAGGAAAATCCTATGTATAGTTAGGAAGCTCAGTCTTGGGTGTGTCACTTGTCTTCTCTTCCCTGAGAGGTAAGGGGTGTCTGTACCCCGCCAATGGGGTGTGTAGACCTTTGCTGTCTTTTTATAAATCTTTGCTTATGCCTTGCTTTGGACATGTCCTGAAATTCTTTTCAGCACTGTTAAGTCAAGAACCCACCCAGGCCAGGCGTGGAAGTACATACCTGTAATCTCAGCTACTTGGGAGGCTGAGGCAGGAGGATTGAAAGTTTGAGGCCAGTCTTAGCAACTTAGTGAGACCCTCAGCAACTTAGCAAGACTCTGTCTCAAAATGAAAAATAAAATGGGCTGGAAGTGTAACTCAATGGTAAAGCATGCCTGGGTTCAGTCCCCAGCACTGAAAACCAACAAATGCTCCTGGGATGAGTTGAGGTGTCACTGTTTCCTTGGATGAACTTCCTGAGCTCTGTCCAGGGACAATTCCATGTATTATCAATCTTCCCCACCAGACCACATCTTGCCTTCCAGGGTCACTGCTCTCTTGCATGAGGTCAATAAATATTTGCAGACAGAATGGATTATTTCTGAGCAGTGATATTCTCCTGGATGGTGTCTTCAGAGGGCATCATTTCAAAGGAAATAGAGTCTGCCCTCTGAATTCACCAACTTTGAATTGAAAATTTTCAGAAAAAAGAATTGAGCCAGGCATGCTGGCGTGACTACAAACCCATTGCCTCCTGCTGAGGTAGGAGGATTGTGAGTTCAAAGCCAGTCTCAGCAATTTAGCAAGGTCCTAAGCAACTCAGCGAGACCCTGTCTCTAAATAAAATATTAAAAAGGGCTGGGGATGTTGCTCAGTGGTTATGTGCCCCTGGGTGCAACCCCCAGCACCCCCCCCCAAAAAAGGAATTATTATCTGTACAACATATTCAAACTATTTTTGCATTATTCCTAAGTAATACAACTATTTGCAAATAACTATTTGTGGAGGATTTACACCATGTTAAGTATTACAAATAATCTAGAAAGGATTTAAAGTATACGGGAAGATGTGCATAGATTATATGCAAATACCACACCATTTTCCGTAAGGAAATTGAGCATCCAGGCATCGATATCTTTAGTCCTGAACTCAACACCCCACAGATACCAAGGGCGACTATATCCTTCCAATTTTGTAAGTGGGAGAAAATATTATTCAATTTTGAGAAATATATTTTCCGGCTCAACTCTTCCAAATCACATCTGTTCTATCATGTGAGGCTCATCTGGATGGACAATTTGAATTTACGTCAGCCTAAGACTGACTCCTAGGCTATTTAAAGGGACAACATGTTGACTGGATCCCAAAATGGACTTTGATTAGATGATGGAGTATAATTATAATAAGAAAGTGTCCCGTGACCACATGGGAACATTCGCTGCCAGCCAAGACCAATTATAATTGCTCTTTTTTGCAGTTGAAAGGATAAACAATTTGGCAATTAAAGAAAAAGCTTTCCAGGTGAATAATATTACATTCATAAATTAATGCGGGCTGCAGGCTACAGACTAAACGATCACAGCATTCATTGTGTTTGTGAGCCCCGTATTCATGAATTCTATACACCGGTATCAAGTAATCCTGTAAATACTCAGAGGTCACGGCTAATTCTCAAATGCATGGATGGAAGCCTGCTGTCACCAAGGCCTGGTCCCGTGTAAGTCAGCCCCTAGCTTGGCACAACCCTGTGCTTAGAGCCTGAGTATTCAAAGTGTCTCTACACTAGCAGCAGCAGCAGCATCGCCTTGAAGTTGATCGCAAGGGCAAACTCAGCCTGTGGCCCTCAGACCTTCTGAGCCGCGCTGCGTTTTAACAAGATCCTCAGGGAACTGGCGTGCACACCCAATCTGAGAAGAACTGGAGTCTGTCTGGGTTTTGCAGCTGTAACAGAGCACAGACTAGGTAATTTGTAAAGAAAATAAATTTGTATCTCAGGGTTCTGGCAGCTGGGAAAGCCAAGGGCATGGTGCCAGCAACTGCCAAGGGCACTCCTGCTGTGCCTTCCCATGTGGGAGCAGGTGGAAGGGCAAGAGAGACAAAGTGGCCGGAACTTACCCTTTTGCCAGGAGTCCAGTCCACAAGGATTCATCCACTTGGGTAAGAGCAGCAATCCATCCTGGGAGGGCAGAGCCTCCGCGGCCTAATCGCCTCTTCAAGGTCCCACCACTCCGTCTGTCCTGGGGGGTGTCAACCTTGGGTTCCTCTCCTGGGGTGTAGTTAATCCTCCGGGTGGGTGAGATTCCAGGGAGGGGGGTGTGACAGCTGAGACCCTTTTTGGAGGACCTGTTTCCAGGCAATGAGGGGAGTTCAGAGAAAGCCCCTGGCTGCACCCGCTGCTCCCCAAGTGCCCACAGGTCACAGGAACCGTCACACCCACGTATCCCATTTTGGGTGCCAATCTCAATTCAGGGCCTGGGGTTTTCAGGCTCCTCAGCCATGGTTAAGAGTCACTGCATACACAACCAAGCGCCATGTCCCTCCCTTGGGTGGCTCTGAGGCTGCCCAGATCAGAGCCTCTCAGAACCACTGTCCACCCAGGACATCTTGACCTGTCTCACCACATCCCCCCATATGCCCCTCGTTCAACGAAAACAACAAAAAGCCTATCTCTTTTCCATATTAAAAACGTTTAAGCTTATTTGTTCAAATTTTGGAAAGCAGAAATGAGGAAGATGAAACTGATTTCCTCTAATCCCAGGACCAGGAGGTGACCGCGGTCATATCTCAGCACTTCCCACCAGCTTCGGCCCAGGCCTGATCACACACCAGGTCACACCTGCCCTGCACCCGCGCCTCTGTCCACAGGGGTTGGGGCTCCCCTCCCATCACCTGGCTCCTCAGGGCCTCTCACAGGCAGGAGCCTCTCTTCCTGGTACATTTTCCTGAACAGCCTCAGGCCGGACTGTCCTGCTTTCCTCCAGTACTGGCCACATGCTTCCACCCTGGTGCTTATTACAGGCTGCTGGTCATCCCCCTGCAGGAGGAGAACTCTGAGTGTGGGGAGTCTCTGCTTTTTGTTTGTGGTTTAATCTCTGATGCCTAGCCTAGTGTCTGGACAGAGGACGGATTTAGGAGCCTCTTATTGATTGTTGAATTTGCTTCCCTGATTGGATGGGACAACAAGCTGCACTCGGTAGTGAAGCTCCTCTCCCCCTGCCCTTTAATTTTTTATTTTGAGACAGGGACTTGCCAAGTTGAGGGCCTCACTAAATTGCCGAAGTTGATCTTGAACTTGGGATCCTCCTGCCTCAGCCTCCCGAATGCTGGGATTACAGGTGTGTGCCGCTGTCCCCAGCTGTGAAGTCATTCTAGAGGGCGGTGTTTCAGCAATTGCTGGTGACCCCTTTCTTGTTTTCTTTAAATTTGGCTGTACTCCTTTTTATGCTTAACACTCTTCACTATTCCTTGCTCCTGGATGACTAGATTCTATTTTGATTGGAATGAAAATGACAGATGGCAGAGAATCACAGTGAGTTTTCCCTTTTATTGGCGGGGGAATGGTGGGTAGGTACTGGAGATACAACCCGGGGTCAATTTGTCACTGAGTCACATCCCTGGCCCCTCCCCTTTTTTATTTTGAGAGTCAGGTCTCTCAAAGTTGCTTAAGGACTCGCTAAGTTGCTGAGGCTGTCTTGAACTTGTGATCTCCTGCCTCAGCCTCCAGAGCTGCTGGGATCACAGGTGTTGGCCACCGGGTTTGGTGGAATGAGGCTGTTTGGGCGTGGGTGGATGGAATTACAGCAGCACAGAAGCAGCAGCTTTGCTCTTTCACAGCAACAAAAACATGCAGTCGGGGCCCCCAGAGCCCTGGAGGTGACCTGGAGCTGATAAGGTTTTAATAAAAACACTTGGCTTTACTGGGAGGTGATGCTTTGCCAGGCCTATGCTTTGGAGGAGCTCCAGCATGCACAGCCTGAACTGCAGAGGGGACAGGGAGGACAGAGGAGCGCTCCCATACGCTAACAGTAACTTTGGTCAAAGAAGCTTCAGTTACTAACATTTTTCCATTTAGTAGCTGAATAGCATAATAGAATCCTGAATAGCAATAGGTAAAATCAATACATTTTATATGAAAAATATTTACAATTTGAAATAAAATATTTAATCTACCTAAAAGGCAAATGTTAAAATGGCAGGAGAGTAAAAGAGGTGATTCAGAGCTTCAGGAGAGGAAACCAATGTTGAATTCCCAGCAAGGCAATGTCCTTACCCGAACTCATTATCCTTATTGACAATTGAGATAGCAATCTGGGCCCCTAAATCCCTCCTGCCTGCTTCCATTATATCTTATTATCATACAAACTCTCTGCAGTCTGTTTTAGAGCTGCTTTCAATTGTGTGTTGATAATTTGTTGACTCCCAGGGGAGTGGGATTAAAAAAACAATGAGCCATTTCAATTGCATTTCAACGAAAAAAGGGAAATCAGCTGTCTGCTTCTCCCTCCAAACCCAACTTGAAGGGACACCATGAGGTTGACATTTGAATGTAGACTGAAGCTGAAGTTCTGCTGGGCCCAACGCTTTGATTCTCTGCTGGGAGAGGACTGTTCCAGCACAGGTCAGGGCCAGGACTATGGGGGAACATGGCATGGGCGTCAGTCATCCCCTTCAGTATGACTCAGGGGGTTACTTCACCTTTCAGAGCCTCTGGTTTCTCATTGAAATGAGGCATAATAACACAAGCCCAGGGATGTCTTGGGATTAAGCGAACAATTACATCTAAGCATTTAGTACAATATCTGTACATAGTATGGTCTCAATAATGTTAGTATTGGGGAGACATCCACATCAGATCTGTTAGCAAAATGCACTTGGAAAAGTCTGGAAAAAGTTGGTTCTTTACTCATGTTTGGATTTGGGTTCCGAAGAAACTCAGAAACAGAGAGCAAGCGAAAGATTAAAGGAATCTTTTCATTCAATCTCTGGAGCTGGCATGGGATTTTACTCTATCAACAATACTCTTTCTTAATAACCTGGGTGATATTCTGGGATTAGAATGAATTAGATTAGATTAGAATGAATTCTTCCAGATTTCCAACTTTA
Organism: Glaucomys volans; assembly: GCA_020662805.1. NCBI lineage: Eukaryota > Metazoa > Chordata > Mammalia > Rodentia > Sciuridae > Glaucomys > Glaucomys volans. The sequence continues at coordinate 441,586 of JAJEJO010000455.1, read as the reverse complement.
AAGACCACAGATAAATTCATTTATTTCATTCATTCTCCTACTGAGGTTCTTGGCTCAAGTGTTTGTTGGGAATATTAGTTCTAACGCTGTACCAGAGACAGTCAAAATAGTAACGACTGGAATAAGATGAAATTTCATTTCTCTCACACATAAAGGTCAGAACAGGTAGTCGAGGGCTGGTATCTGGCTCCATAATCATCAGGACACCAAGTGCCTCCTACCTATTACTCTGCCTCTATAACATCCAGCTTCCTTTTGATGGCCCAAGATGGCTGTCCTGGCCACAATCCATTCCAATGGGAATACAGGAAAGGGAAGGAAATGGTTATTGTATGGTTTGAATCTGGTATAACCCCTAAAGGCTAATGTGTTGAAGGCTTGGTCCCCATGGAGCTATGTTCAGAGATGGGACTTTGGGAAGTGATTGGATAATGTGGACCCCTCAGTAGGTTAATCCATTGTTAGATGCGTAATTTGATGACATTATTGGGAGGTGGTGGACACTAGAGAAGGTGGGGTCTGGTTGGAGGAAGTAGGTTCCTGGAGACATGCCCTGGAAGGATATATCTTGTTTCAGTCTCTTTCTTGCTCTCTTTATTTTTCGGCTATCAGGAGCTGAGCAGCCTTCCTCTGCCATGCCCTTCCACCATGATGTTCTACTTCATCTCAGACTCAGAGCAATGGAGTTGGCTGACAATGGGCTGAAATCTCTGAAACCATGAACCAGAATGAATCCTTTCTCCTTTAAGTTGTTTTCCTCTGGTATTTTGTCACAGTGACAAAAAGCTTACTGACACAAGTCTCTAACATTTCCT
>JAJEJO010000455.1:412590-440761 GCA_020662805.1 Glaucomys volans | reverse complement strand
TGTCACAGTGACAAAAAGCTTACTGACACAAGTCTCTAACATTTCCTTTAAGGGAAAAATTTGGAATTTTCCCATACTACTGGTACTTGTATCTCATTGACCTGAACTTGGTCACACATCTACACCTACCTGCAAGGAATCCTGGGAAGTGTGATCTTGATTTTGGATTAGCATTTGCTCAGTGAAAAATGGAAGATTCTCTTAGTATGCAAGAGAAAGGGAACCCAGAGGCAGATAACCAACCATCTTTGTCAAGACTTAGCACCCTTGTGAGCCCATTGCTTTGGGAGGCAGGTGGGGATTTTCTCTGCTGAATGAAAAGCTTCAGCTCCAAAGTTTGAATGACTTTAATTGCTTTTTCCTAATTGTATTTCCTATAGTCACAAGATTACCTTCCGATTGAAAAACACATACCATGTCAATGAACCTACCACCTGTACTATAAAGGGAATTTTAAAATCCTTAAAAACATTACGAAAGTAAAATATAGAAAAAACTCAATACAAGAAAAGAGAACTTCTCAATGGTCTCATCCATCTAGCAACAGTAACGATGAGCATTTTGTTGAATATTTTTCATATTACATTATTTCTCTCTATATATATGTAATCATTTTAATATAAAATTATACCACACATGCTGTCTTAAAATTAATTTCCTCATACTAAGACCTCATTCCCTCAGATATTCTAAAGCATGCTTTCCCCTCTGTTTTGGCTAAGGTATTATTTGCGTACAGCAATTAGCCAATTTTAAGTGCAAAGTTTGATGACTTTGGGTAATTGTGCCCGACCTTGTAACCACCACCAAAATAAGATAAAGAAGAGTTTCTCACTGCAGAAAGTTCTCCCTGGGTCTCTTAGCATCATCCTCTCTCCCCACTCCAGGCCCTGGCAGCCACTAGGCAATGGGCACTACTGTTTTAAAATCATTTTAAGTGCCTGTTATTGTTTTATATTAATTTACCATAATTGGCTAACCCAGCACCTTATTTGCAGAGTTTCCATTTTTTTGAGTTGCTGTTATGAACACCCCATGATGAAAATGCTCGTAGATGAGTCTTTGCCTTCGTCAATGTTATGTCCCCTTTGATAAATTCCTGCATGGGGAACTATTTCAGTAATAAAATGATGAGATTTTCAAAGCTTTTGGAAAAGCAGGTGATCCAAATTGCTCCTCCCAGAAAATTTTTCATCAGCAAAGTATACAAGGGGTCATTTCCCTACTTCCTTGATGGGTCAATTTGATAGGTAAACCACAGTATCTTGTTTTAATTTATGCTTTTCTGTTGCTAGTATATAATCTTTTTTACCTATATTCATCAGTCATACAATTTACCCTAATTGTACAATTTACCCTAATCTAAAGTTTTGATATGGCTCAGGGCATATACAGATTCACATTAAAAAGGACTGTTCATGTTAAAGAAGTGTAGTCTGGTAGCTAAAATTAATTAAAAATAAAATTTATTACACTTCCAAACTCATTCTATAAAGCTAGTATCACACTAATACAAAATCAAACAAAGACACGTGAAGGAAAGAAAACTTCAGACCAATATCCCTGATGAACATAGACGCAAAAATTCTCAATAAAATTCTGGCAAATCACATATAAAAACATATTAAAAAGATACTGCATCACAATCAAGTGGGGTTTATCCCAGAGATGCAAAGTTGGTTCAATATATGGAAATCAATAAACATAATTCATTACATCAATAGGTTTAAAGGCAAGAATCATATGATTATCTCAATAGATGCAGAAAAAGCATTTGAATAAAACAGCACCCCTTCATGTTGAAAACATTAGAAAAGGTGGGGATAGTAGGAGCATACCTCAACATTGTAAACCCAAGGTCAACATCATTCTAAATGGAGAAAAATTGAAAGCATTCCCTCTAAGAACTGGAACAAGACAGGGATGCCCTCTGTTACCACTTCTTTTCAACATCATCCTTGAAACTCTAGCCAGAGCAATTAGACAGAAGAAATTAAAGGGATATGAATAGGAAAAGAACTCAAACCATCATTACTTGCTGATGACATAATTTTATATTTAGAAGATCCAAAAAAATCCATGGATGAACTTCTAGAATGAATAAATGCATTCAGCAAAGTAGCAGGATATAAAATTAACACCCATACATCAAATGCATTCCTATATATCAGTGATGAATCCACTGAAGGATAAATTAGGAAAACTACCCCATTCACAATAGTCTCAAAAAAATAAAATAAAATACTTGGGAATCAATCTAACAAAAGAGGTGAAAGACCTCTACAATGAAAACTACAGAATGCTAAAGAAAGAAATTGAAGAAGACCTTAGAAGGTGGAAAGATCTCCCATGCTCCTGGATAGGCAGAATTAACTTTGTCTAATGCACTTCCTGTTAAAATCCCAATGACATTCTTCATAGAACTAGAAAAAGCAATTATGAAATTTATTTAGAAAATTAAAAGACCCAGCTGGGCGCGGTGGGGCACACCTGTAATCCCAGTGACTCGGGAGGCTGAGGCAGGAGGATCATGAGTTCAAAGCCAGCCTCAGCAACTTAGCGAGGCCCTAAGCAACTCAGTAAGACCCTGCCTGTAAATAAAATACAAAATAGGGCTGAGGATGTGGCTCAGTGGCTGAGTGCCCCTGAGTTTAATCCCTGGTTCCAAAATAAAGAAAAAGAAAATTAAAAGACCCAGAATAGTGATAGCAATCCTTAGCAAGAAAAGTGAAGAAGGCAACTGACCTTAAATTATCCTACAGAGTCATGGTAACAAAAATGTCATGGTATTGGTACCAAAAGAGACAGGTAGACCAATGGTACAGAATAGAAGACACAGGGACAAACCCACATAAACACACTTCTCTCATACTAGGCAAAGGTACCAAAAACAAACATTGGAGAGTCCTCAGAAAATTTGGAATGGAACCACCATTTGACCCAGTTATTCTACTCCTTGGTTTACACCCAAAGGACTTAACGTCAGCACATGACAGTGACAGCCACATCAATATTTATCACAGCTTAATTCATAATAGCTAAACTATGGAACAACATAGGTGCCCTTAAACAGATGATGGATAAAGAAACTTAGGTATATATGCACAATGGAATATTACTCAGCCTTAAAGAAGAATGAAATTATGGCATTTACAAGTAAATGAATAGAGCTGGGGAATATCATGCTAAGCAAAATAAGTCAATCCCAAAAACCAAAGCCAAATGTTTTCCCTGATATGCAGATGCTAATTCACAATAAGGCAGGGGAGGTAGGGAATAATAGATGTACTCTGGATTAGACAGAGGGGAATGAAGGGAAGGGAGGGGGTATGGGCATAGGAATGATAGTAGAATGAATCAGACATTATTACCTTATGTGCATATTTGATTACATGACCGGCGTAACTCTACGTCATGTACAACCAGAAGAATAAGTTAGACTCCATCTATGTATGAAGTGTCAAAGTGCATTCTACTATCACATGTAACTAATTAGAATAAAAAATAAAATAAAGTAAAATTTATTGTCTGCTTTCATCCTGTAAAGAACATTAAAGAAAATCCCATCCACAGCTACTGTCCCCATTTCCCTTTCCCCACTCTTCAGTTCTCTTGCTCTGAGTCTCACACCCAAACTGCTACAACTCACCCCAGCATGCACCCTCTCTCCACCCATCCTCTTCCACCCCTCCATCCAGCTACTTCTCTGAATCCCCAAATTGGCACCTTAACGTAGGCCCCAAAGTCACACCCTCTATGAGGTATCCCTCTGTGCCCCGCTTCTCTGCCTCTCAAGGCCCACTGCCTAAGGAAGTGCCCGAATGAGCCAGCTCTGGAGGTCCTGTCCAGTGTGGGAAGAGCAGCCTTCCCTCGCACTGGGCCCCTCGTGAGACACCTGAGCAAAGCAGCCCAGCCCCTGGCTGGAATCTCAAAAGGTCCCTCCCAGAGGATGGTCCATGCTTCTGCCTCTCCTTTCTCTAACCAGAGGCTCCACCCCAGCTCAGGAGGCTGACGGAGCACATGTGGACATGGGACCTTCCCAATTGTCCTTGCTATCCGGTAACAGGGTCCGTGTTGTGCTCTGAATGCAGCCCTTGCTGCTCCGCCACTGAGACTGATTTTTAAAAAGGACATGTTTCTTTCTTTTCCTCTCTCCCTGCTCCTCCCTAATCTCTCCCTCTCCCTAATCTCAGGGGAAACAGGATTACCTTTCCTCCCCATCCTAGACAGAGTTATCTGTCCCTGAGTCCACACCCACCATAGGAACCAAGTCATCCAGACTTCGGGGATGGCACCAGAAGATCTCAGAAATGACTAGCTCCCAAATTAACAAGTGAATTACAACTCCAGACAGAGCACGTGGAATGTGGCCTTTGAGTCACCTCTTTAAAAGCCTCAGTCCCTGCTGATGGGCAGAATCACATCCTCTGGGACTGTAGTCCTCTGTGCTTCTCCTTTGCTAGCGAAGCAATAAGCCTGCTTTTCCCTTTTTTCAATACCATGTTCTTATTATTGAATTGGCATCGGGGACAAGGACTGAGCTTGCAGCACCGATCTCCCTCCCAGGGCCTCAGCTCCTTCTCTTCCAGGAAGAGACTTCAGCAGGTGCATGTGTGCCCTGTAGGGACAGGGGACACCACCCCTTCACTGTGCAAACGGAGGGTTAGCACTTTTTTATTTTTGGCAATCGGACCTTTGGCCATCTGGAGAGGCCTATCAACAGTAGCCTCAGGAAAAAAATTTGCAATGCATAGCATAAAAATACCTAGCATTTCTTCTCAGCAAAGGAAATACCATGAAGAGAGAGCCTACAGATTAGGAGAAAATCTTCACCACACACACCTCAGATACAGCATTAAACTCCAGGATATATAAAGAACTCAAAAAATTTAACACCCAAAAACCAAATAATCCAATCAACACATGGACTAAGGAACTGAAGAGACATTTCACAGAAGAAAAAATACAATCGATCAACAAACTTATGAAAAAATGTTCATCATCTCTAGCAATTAGAGAAATGCAAATCAAAACTACACTAAGATTTCATCTCACTCCAGTCAGAAAGGCAGTTTTTAATAGATATTGGCGAGGATGTAGGGGAAAAGTTAAGCTCATATGTTGCTGGGAGAACTGAAAATTAGTGCAGCCCCTCTGGAAAGCAGAAAACTTGGGATGGAACCACCATTTGATCCAGTTATCCCACTCCTCGGTTTACAACAAAGGACTTAAAATTAGCATACTACAGTGATGCAGCCACACCAATGTTTATTGCAACTCAATTCACAACAGCTAAACTTATGGAACCAACCTAGATGCCCTTCAACAGATGAATGGATAAAGAAAATGTGTTACCTATACAGAATGGAATATTACTCAGCCTTAAAGAAGAATGAGATTATGCTATTTGCAGGTAAATGGATGGAACTAGAGAGTATCCTGCTAAGCGAAATAAGTCAGTCCCAAAAAACCAAAGGTCAAATGTTTCCTCTGATAAGTGGATGCTGATCCATAGTTGTGGGTGGGTAGGGAAGAATGAAAGAAGTTTGGATTATGCAGAGGGGAGGGAAGGGAGGGGTGATGGGGATGGGAAAGACTGTAGAATGAGACAGACATTATTCCCCTATACACAGGTATGTACATGTATGACTAGACACTCCCATGTGACTCTGCACCATGTACAGTCAGAGGAATGAAAAGCTGTGCTCCATTTGTGTACAATGCGTGAAAATGCATTCTTTTGTCATGTATAACCAATTAGAACAAATTAAAAAATACCTGGTATCACACAAGGCAGCTGTTTATTAACACAATTATGAACATATTTTAAAAAGAAATTTGGTGGTGAAGAAATATATATATCATATACATATACATAATGCTTTCAATGTATTAGATAACAGACCTTATTATAGGGGCCCTAATAGACACTATAATTTCAAACTGATGAAGGCCAATGCTATTTAATGGTATTTGCAACACTTTGATGTAATGCCAGAATATCTGTGATTTCTTTTAGTGACAAAGTTATAGGCACTTCTGATCCTGCTTTGGTCGGTTGCCCACGGTCACATTTGAAAAGTCATCTTACTTACAGTTAGAGGCTAGTGAGATACAGCTGTGATTGCCCCCCATTTCAGGGTGTTCTCTGGCTCTTTTTACTGTACTCATAGCCCACCCCCGAATCTGTCCCTGTCTCCTACCAAGGTCCCAGTGTCCGTTGTCCAGTCCAAATCCTTTGAGGCTGACTATTTTGGAGGTTTTAAAGTGGATCTGAGTGTGAGCAAAAGTTGTGAGTTATTCTCGGGGTGCTCTTCTTTTATCCTTTCTGTTCAAGGATCTCAGCGTGGACATGGTGATGGGCTGAGTGACGGGAACGAATTCACACAGCAGAAAACAGTGTGGCCCCTGCCATGTGCCTGACCAATGGGAGAACCAGTTGGGGAGCTGGCCGGTGGGGCTGCAGCCGTGCCTGTTGTCAAGAAAGAGAAAATTTTAAACAAATTAGATTTAACTGAGTTTTTTTGAACAGAGACCAATTCATGAACCAGGTGTCACTCAGTAACAGCAGAGGTTCAGTGAACTCCAGGAAGCAGCTCCTCAAGATCTAGCTTGACATGACCACGGCCATCTAGGTCATAATTGCCACTTGTCTGCCAGGTGATCCTGGCATGCGTCCCAAGCCCCATGGGCCAGATCATTAAGAAAGTCAGCTCAGCATGTTGTGCTGGCCATTGACACTCAGAACATTTCTTAACTGATAATGTTCGTGTTAATAGTTTTTAAGAAAACCCAGTACACTCCTGTGGGCTGGAGCCCACCATTGTCTTCCTTGGGGTGCAGGGATCTTCCCATCTTGCTACCGCCCAAGGCAGACTTCTGTAAGACCCTAAGAAGTTGCACTTTGTGCAATCCTGGATCTGCCTGCCTCTTTCTTTGGTCTCCTGATACCTCCTGTCTTTGGAGGCCAGTTCTCATACTCCTTACACTGGACACTAAAACACTGGGCATGGTGTGATCATTTGGCTATCTGCGGTTGGCTGAATCTCAGCTGCTTGTTACAAAAGTATAGTCCTAAATTAAAGTGTGGTTTGTTATCTAGGAACCCAAAGTACAGAGTCAGCCTCAAGCCAGTGACCTCCTCCCTACTTAATTTAACAGGGCCAAGAAGAGCTCTTAGCACCATTGCTAGCTGGGTGGCACAAGGGGAGAGGAAAAGAAAGAGGGAGTCGTTTCTGGACAATGGAGACTTAAATACTTAGGGAGAGTAGCCGCCTGCCCAGGACTGTGAGGGTGGCCACCACTGAGGGGATTACAGGTGAATTCTGTTTTCTTTAAGTTATCCTAATTAAAGTCAAATTTTCTACAGTGGACATGCACACATTTGTAATAATAAAGAGAAATTAATAAAGGTTGCTTTTTAAATGTTATGTAAAATTTCTGTTTCTTTTCTTACCATTGAATGAGAAAGGGAATGAAGGAGGATGCTAAGGTAAAAACCAAACAATTGAGCAGGACCCCCCAAACGTGGGGTTCTTGGTCCATGTCTGATTTGTTCTGGGACCTGGGACAAATCACTTACTATCAAATGGGGTGTGACGTTGGCAAAGCATGCCATAGTGAAACACACACCGTGGGCTTAAAAAACAGGCTCGTTTTCTGGGGTCTTTGAAATCATTGTGCTGACACGTATTGCTTCTGTGCTCCCTTGTCCTTGTCTGGCCAATGGCCATCTCCCTGTGAAGTCCTCATGTGGTCAGTCTGGACTGGATTGTTGTGTCCTAATCTCTTACCAAGGACACCAGTCAGATCAGGGTTAGGGCCCACACTAAGGCCTCGTTTTAAGTGAATCAACTCTTTAAAGACACTGTCTCCAAACAGTCACATGCTGGGGGGCTGGGGGGCTGGGGGTCTGGGAGTCAGGACTTAAGGATTTTAGATTATGGATTTTGGAGGACACGGTTCAATCTGCCACCTAGGGAATATATGGTTTTCATTTTCCTATCCCTTGGATCATTGAGAGGATATGTATTTGGAATATTGTAATGGTCTAAGTTCTCCAACTATAAAGGTCTACACATTAGGAATGGAGGATTCTTTTTTTTTCTGTTTTTGTGGTGCATTGCAAATGGTAGGCAAGTGCATTACCCCCGAGCTCCACGCCCAGCCTAGGAACTGAGAATATTTGCTCTCCCTTGCATCTACCTGAGCGCAGGTCACCTGCTGTCAGTCTGCTTGTAGACCTGAGAGACATGCGTACGGCCAAGTTTTTCTGCCTTCTGCTCACTTCATGGGGCGCAGCTCTTCCTCCCAAGGTATTCCATCGTGCCATAAATAAGGGTTAGAAGGACTGCGTCTCTATCTCCCAGCCAAAGACTTTCGACAGCGTTTTGGTGGAACCACTTATTCGCCTTGGATTATGAAAGAGACTCCACCGGCTTGAAAAATTTAAATCTGTTATTAGGCACCAGTCAAGCCGCATGGCAGGGAGTCACGCCAGGAAGACTCAGTGAGGGGCATGCGCTTGATCAGATCCAAGGGTGACTCAGGGTTCCACTTCCGCCACCCGAGGCTCACCTCTTCACCCGAGTAAAAGTTGCCGAGGAGAGACAGAGTTAAGAGAGGTAGGAGGAAAGGGCAGAAGAAGTATGTTGTTGTTTAGGTGAAAGACTTTGTTATGAACTCAGCTGTCTTGAGCAACTTTCCTGAGTAAAATCTCATGTGCGAGGGAAGATTTGATTTAATGCACCTTTGAACAAATAGGTATATGCTTCCTCTCTGGAAATTCTGCCACCCTTTGTAGCTTTATCCAGAGGACCACATTGTGTGTGTGTGTGTGTGTGTGTGTGTGCATGCATACACACACTTGTGTGCTGAGGAGCAGCAGACAGAAACCAGAGTTTGAGAACAAGATAAAAATGAACCTAGAACTAAGGGATCATCTGCATTCATAATGATCCAGCTCGCAGATGATTTCAAAATGTGGTGTTCATTCATTCTTAGTCTCATCAGGAGGCCCATGAACTACTTTCCCAAACTTGTCTCTTCTGTCCCTGTTCCAGGCCCCAGGCACTGGGGATGCCAAGATGGATCAGTCTTTGGCTTCAAGAGACTGCGAGTGCAGGAAGAGGCAGACACGCCAGCCCCCCGACACCCGGGGTGGCTCCCACAGGCAGCCGGGCTCACCTTCAGTGCTGGTTTCATAGCTGGTGTTAAAGTCCCCTCCCAGCACTCGGTCCCCGTAAGCAGCCAGTGCCAAGGCTTCCTGAGCCCGAGGCCTGGCCTGGGACTCTGGTTCTCCTAGCTGCCAGCCTCACTGCATAGCCTCACCTGCGGGCTTTTCTTTCCTGGCACTTTTGGTGTGTGCTGTGGTCTTTCTGGGACAGCATCTTGCCTTGCCCTCTGTGGTGACCTGAACTGTGTCCCCCACAGAATTTCTGGATTGAAGTCTCACCCCTGAGCACTCGAGGATGTAAAAATCTTTGGAGATCAGGTCTTTAAAGAGTTGATTAAGGAAAATGGAGCCATTAGGGTGGGGCCCAGTCCCACCTGACTGTCATAAGGGGCAGCAGGATGCGTGCACACAGAGCAAAGGCCAAGCGAGGACACAGAGCAGGAGCCATCTGCGAGTCAAGGACAGCAGCCTCCCCCAGGAGAACACCACACTGTCGACACCTGGGTGTTGGACTTCCAGCTTCTAGAACTGTGAGAAAATAAATTTCCGTTGTTTAAACTCCCAAGTTTGTGGTATTTTGTTATGGCACCGTGTGTGCTACGATAGGCACTAACTCAGTCTTCATCTGGTGAAAGCAGCCTTAAACAAATAAGCAGGCTCAGCTCTTGTTACCTAGGTAACCTATATGCAGTCATACAAGCTATTATTCTAATGTGGGGTGAGATGTGACAGGATGAGAAAGTGTGTAAAATAAGCTGGTGAGAGAGGAACAAGTGATCAACTTTGGCTGGATTGAACTTTGGAGGGTGTCTTAGTCTGTTTTGTGTCCCTGCAACAAAACACCTGAGACAGGATACTTTATAAAGAAAAGAGGTTTATTTAGTTCAGCTCACAGTGTAGGAGACTGAAAGTTCAAGGATCAGGTTATCCCATCTGTTCAGCCTCTGGAGAGGTCAGCGGCAGCATGTTGTGATGGGCTTTCATAGAGCCCTGGCTCCAAGGCAAGAGCAGTAAGAGGCAGGGTGGGAGAGGTTGAGGTTCTTTCCTGGCACAGAAGAGTCTGGACATTACACTCTAGAGGATGCAGAGATGCGAAGGGTGCAAACCTCACATGGAGTAGAACAGTGTCGGCAGACCCTGACTCAGGATGCCACTCAGGTAGTCCTGGAGGTGGGCTGAGGCTGTGCATACCGTCCTCGTCTCGGGTGCTGGCTTGCAACAGGAAATTATTCAGACAATCTCTAGGTTCTTGCCTTCCGTGGTTTCCTCTGTCATGTGCTTTTTATCATGATGCTCTGTCTCACCAAAGACGGAAAGACAACCAGACCCAGCGACCATGGACTGACACCTCTGAAATAAAACAAACATTTCCTCGAATAAGTGGATTTATCTCAGGTATTGTGTCACAGGAACGGAAGCTGACTAAAAGATCTTTTCAACTCCATCTCCTCGTCTCCATGCCCCCACCCACACACCATGGACACAGTCACATCACCACGAGTTTCTGACCCTTCATCTCTGTGCCACACCACTGGTGAGTCAGCAGGAGGACGGTAGGGCATTCCTATGCTGGGAAGGCAGTGACACAGGAGTGACTGAACCACACCCATTTCCCCATGAAACGCAAAGTCAGTGTATCTCCAGCTCAGCCTCCCTCAGCTTGAGCCCCTGCATGCCCGTGATCATTTTGGGCACTACTTTATCCAGCACAAGTTGACAGAGCACAGACTGGAATGTGGAGAGACGGCAGACTTAGCCAACTGCAGTCATATCATCTCACACTGGGAGATTTTACAAACCACACGACCATGTGCACACTAGGAGGACGACCCCAGGACCTCAGAAGCAGCCCCTGTACCTGCCAGGTGCTGAGGGCCAGCAGGCATTTGCTTCCTGGGAAGTCAACCTGTGGTCCTACCCATGGAAACCCTGACAGCAGATCAGAGAGAAGGAGGAGGAGGAAACTGGGCGATACATTCCCCTGATCTTTTTCCTACAGGGTTGCCGCAGGCTGGCTAAGTCCGTCAAGGACTCAGCCTTGGTCACAGCTCCTGTGAGGTGGCCCTCTAAGAGAGGTCTCTACGCCCACGTTAGAGTACCTTCTCCATCCTCTTGCCCCTCCAGGCTTAGGGCTGGTGACAGCACCACTGAATTATTCCTAGAGTTTTCCCTATAGCTTGCCTGAACCTTTTAATTTAAATAGTCGGTTTCCTAAACTCTCCCCAAACTGCCCATTTTAATGTCCCATCAGTTTGTTTTTTTATTTTTATTTATTTATTTTTTTGGAACTGGGGATTGAACTCAGGGGCAATCAGCCACTGAGCCACATCCCCAGCCCTATTTTGTATTTTATTTAGAGACAGGGTCTCACTGAGTTGCTTAGGGCCTTGCTAAGTTGCTGAGGCTGGCTTTGAACTCTCCATCTTCCTGCCTCAGCCTCCTGAGTCACTGGGAGTACAGGCGTGTGCCACCGCGCCCGGCCCCATCAGTTTGGATACAGGATAGAAGGCTCTGATGTATTATTGAGTAAATGAATGAATGAATGAGCGACAGAAAAAGCAGGGACTTTGCAGGTATACCCGAGTTTAAAACCAGCACAGGAAGATCCTATCCATTTCCTATCATGCCCAGCAACGTCTTGTGACATCCTGGCACACAGAAGAGCAAAACTGGATCTGTCAGAGTATAACAGAGCTGTCAAGGACATGTGGAATCAGCCAGGTGAACTGAGAAATGCTGGTCGTGAAACTATCAAAGTGGTCAAAGAGAACTGGAGGCAGCTGATAAATTAGCAATCTGTCTCAACACAAACCAGGGTCTGTGACCTTGAGGATGTTCGCATATTTATTGGGGACAGTTTTTATTTCTCCACCTCCCACCACCTCTCAAACAGACCTGTTTAAGTTTTATGTATGAGGATACATCTTATGCTTCTTACATTGCAAATACGTTCTCTATTCTTCTCTGGTTAACAGCCATCAAGGTCACAGTCATGAATATTCACCGTGTCAGGCTGCTCTTGGGGAGGTTTTCTTAAAGCCATAAGCAAGGTTGTTTGGAATCTTTCAAGAGAAACTTGAGTTTTCTTTGAACTTTATTCTTGGTATCACAGGTGACAAAGTGTTACACCAAAATACACTGCCATGCTTAAAAATTGCCAGTGAGATCTAACTTGTCTCAAAATGAGAACCAGAAACCAAGCTTGTATCGTCAAAGCAGTGACTGCTATCGCAGAAGATGTGACAGCCTGATTTGAAGAAGTGCTGAGCTGCTACCACAGCCAAGTTGCTGTTTTAACATGGTCCGTTTATTTTGAGAAAAATCTCCTAGGTTGGCAACTTCACACCTGCCTATTAGCCCTGCCTCCCGCATCCCTCAGTTCTGATGCCCGGTACTGATAATGGAGATTTCCTTCAATGCTGTCAGAGTCATCATTTGTCATTCGGCTCACTTACACAGGGACAGTAAAACTTGTCAGGAGATGAGAAATATATCGGTTTTCTGGCCAATATGCTGAACTTTGTAAGAAATGCTTCTTTGAAGGTTATATACTTTGAGTTCAGTTAATGGTTATGGAGACAGATTTTCCTCTTTCAATTATTCATCCATTCAAAGTCTCTCACAATTGTTCTCTCGGATGATTAATGTCACTTATGATGGAAAATTGAGGTTCCTGGGGGTAACCAGGATCCTTTAACAGCAAAAGTCTCCCTGTCCTGCTCAGAAACCAAACCTGTGACCCCAGTGTGATTAGCACCATGTATTGACCACAGGTTTATAGACACTTATTAAAAGGACTCTTGGCCTGTGGTCTTTCTAGGACAAGAGGAGGCAGATGCTGTCATTTATTACAAATGGTGCTGCGACATATGCCAATCATTACTCTTTAAAGAGAGCTGAGCATGGATTTCTCTAAAAGAAAAAGTTCAGGTTGTGTCCAAGCATAGGAGGGAGGTAAGAATGGATGACACCTCTATTAATATGTTCTGGAAGTTATTACCCAGGAAGATATATATAAATCAATAAAGTATTTAACCGTTTGCTTCAGGAGCTTCCTGAAAACTAATTTATCCAGGAAAACAGTTTGCTCATGTGGAAAAACAATTCTCTTCTCAGGAAATGAATTGCTCGGCTGAGAGGAGACTTTGCCTATCAGCGGCTCACTCATCAAGACCCTTATGTGGTGCCCACCAGCTCCACACTATGATGTCATTCAGGGGGCCCAGTAGCAGCTGGCTTCCTGTATTGGAAAATCAGCCTTATGCCACTGGAGCCCGAGGGACTCGTACAAATAATCTTCCTTGAAATTCTTGTCAGATACTGTCAGTTATTTGTTGAGATGTTTTTTCTATCTTTTTCTTTTTCCTTTTTTGTTATAATAAAGTATAATAAAACTAGGTTTGGGGAGTTAGCCATTAAAAAGCGGAGGAAAATAATATTTTCTGAGTGTAGGTATAGCTTCTCATCGTTTGTCCAACCATGACAGGTTGTCATCCACTCCCATTGCTCCTTTGTAGAGCACACACTTGCTGGGAGTCAGCGTCACACCATGCTGGGACAAAGTGCAGTTGGTATCTCGCTATTCTGATCTCTGAGTCATAGTGAAAAGCAGTGCACAGTGGAAGCTTTCTAAAGCATGGAATGGAAGAGCATAGGCCTGAAGCAAGCTGTCGCCTCTCCTCTTCCCTGTGCACCTGGCCTCTATAAATGTCATGTTAAGGGAGGTGACTGTGGAAAATCCTTCCTTGCCATCCTCTCCTCTGACCCCATCCTGAGGTCAGGAGCAGTGGCCACTACTTAGCATGGCCCCACACCTCTTTGTTCAAGTCCAGTGGTTCTTAGATACATCATGTCCCCCAAGAAGCTTATGCTGACATCATAACCCCAGTACTCAGAATGTGACCTTGTTTGAACATAAGGTAGTCAACTTCACATGAAGCCATTAGAGCTGAAGTCTGACTCCAGTATGACTGGCATCGTTATAAAAAGGGGAAATGTAAACATAAGGACAGATACAGAGGGAAATTGATGACAGGAAGGCACACAGTGAGGAGATGGCCACGTGGCTGGAGTAATACAACTAAAACACAAGGAACAAGGATTATAGGCAAACACTTGAAGCCAGAAGAGGCAAGGAAAGTCTCTCCTGGGTCCATCAGAGATCATGGCCCTGCCCTCAGTTGACTTCAGACATTCAGACTCCAGAATGTACAGTGAACTTCAATTGTTTAAGTCACCCGGTTTTGGGTACCTTGTTACAGTACCCCAGGAACCCAATATATCCAGAGTCAACAGGAAAACAAAATGATTACATCAAACATTTTATTATATATATGCAATTTATTTTAAATTGCTATTCAATGTGGTTTGAGGCAATGTTAATGGATAAAAATAATAGAATGCTGGGTTTCCAGTTACCTAGAAAGGCATTTTATATTAATTCTTATGTAAATCATTTCCCACTATGACTCATTTTGGAGTGATTTGTCTTTTCCTGAATATGGCTTTAATGTATAACATGGAGACCTGGATCTATTCTGGACTGGGTTCTTTACTTGTGTGACTTATGTTGTTGAAGTAGTTGTAAATACTTTTTCTGCAGATGGGGAGATAATTTCAAAACATTAACTGACCCAAGGTCACATCACTTATAGTGAGGTCAGCCAGAGAGCTCACTGCCATCGTAAAACAAAGTCCAACTTTCCACTCCACATCTTCATTATTACAGGAACTAATTGTAAGAATCAACTTACACAAAGGGATTATTGTAGGATCAATTCCCAAGGTCATGAAAGTGAAGAGGCTGCTCTGGAAAAAATAAAGTATCAGTGGATAAAATCTTTTCTTCAACTTGTAGAATAAATAAATAGCTATAGATAAAGAAATATTACAGAAAGATTTATGTTTTATTTTGCTTTTTCATTGCCGTGACTAAAGGACCTGACAAGAACAATTTTAGGCAGGAAAGGTTTATTTAGGGGCTCATAGTTTAAGAGGTCTCAGTTCGTAGATGACTGGCTCCATTCCTTGGGGCCCAAGGTGAGGCAGAACATCATGGTGGAAGAGTGTAGCAGAGTGAAGCAGTTCCCATGATGATCTGGAAGCAGAAAGACTCCACTTGCCTGATACCAAATGTATACCCCAAAGGCATGAACCCAATGACCCACTTCCTCCAGCCATACCCTATCCACCTTCAGTTACCACTCAATCCCATCAGGGGGATTATTCACTGATTAGGTTAAGGCTCTCATAACCAAACCATGTCTCCTCTGAATGTTCTTGCATCTTCTCACACATGAGCTTTTGGGGGACACCTCACACAAACCATTACAACTTAGATTCAAATCTAGTGATGCTTACCAGGTATCAGACCCTGTGCTAAGTACTTTCATAGATAATGCCTTTAAAACATATTAATAACAAAAAATCTACTGATATGTATTAGGATTATAAAGGATCATATTAAAACAATACAGATTACACCTAATTGCATCAAGAATACTTTAGAATTCTCCACCCTTCCCTCATTCACTTCTTTTTTTTTTAATTTATTTTGATTCATTGTACACAAATGGGGTACAGCTGTTGTTTCTCTGGTTGTGCACAAGTAGAGTCACACCATTTGTGTAATCATACACGTATAGGGTAATGATGTTTGTCTCATTCTGTTATTATTCTTACCCCTCATTCACTTCCAAGATGGATTTAATAAAAATGTGTTAAATGTTCAGCATCAGACTTCTTTCATACCTCTCTTTGGTATGAAAGATAGCTCAGTGTTTCAGGTGTTGACATGGAAGTTAACCAAATAATATGACACACGGCACAGCATGCATATATAGTTTGTGAATCCTTTAAGAGATTTTCAAAGATCACTGAAATTACACATAATTTTTGTTTTTGTACTAACTTCTAGTTTAATGTGCAATATCTTAATAGTTTCTGTGATTTAACTCCAAATTTTATTGCATTTTTAGTATCCAGAAGGGATCATGATCATAAAAAAGTTCTAGATGATGTAAGGGTTAGAAGAATCAAGAAGGGAAATGGGTGGTCTCTAGGAGCTAGTATAGATTCATTGGAAAAAGTCCTCCCACATAAATCTCACTGGGCTTCTAAATGTTTTGATCAGGAGAGTGCTTCTCTTTTTTTTTTTTTTTGTATATTTTTTGGTACTGGGGATTGAACCCAGAGGCACTCCACCACTGAGCCACATCCTTAGCCCTATTTTTTGTATTTTATTTAGAGACAGGGTCTCACTGAGTGGCTTAGGGCCTCGCTAAATTGTTGAGGCTGGCTTTGAACTCGCAATTCTCCTGCCTCAGCCTCCCAAGTGCTGGGATTACAGGCATGCGCCCAGCGAGAGTGCTTCTCTTGATCTGAAGATTTGAGGATTGAAAGAGGACTTCACAATGTCCATAGGACAGAAGGTGAAAAGTAGGCTCACTGATCATGAAATGAACCTAACAAGTCT
Organism: Glaucomys volans; assembly: GCA_020662805.1. Classification (NCBI taxonomy): domain Eukaryota; kingdom Metazoa; phylum Chordata; class Mammalia; order Rodentia; family Sciuridae; genus Glaucomys; species Glaucomys volans. The sequence goes on along the minus strand of JAJEJO010000455.1, from coordinate 424,112 downwards.
TGAAGGACTCTAACTTAATGGTGACCAGCCTCACTTTAGAAAGGAGTCAGTAGGATAGGTTGAAAGAACCTATTCTGGCTTTTTGATGTTGAAAATACCTCCTGAGGATTTACATGAATTTGCAAAAAGCAACCATTTATCACACATGCTGATAGTGTCAATCTGGAAGGAATAGTAATGGTTCAATAATAGAATTAAAATCTAAAAATAACTTCATAAATATAAGAAATATAAGTCAAATCAAACACCATAAAATATACTACAAATAAATACAAATTCTGCTCTAGATTCCCAAGACCAATGACCTAAGTCAAGAAGGATGAAGGGGTGGAAAAGACTTATGGTCTTTACTTGGCTGAATGACCAGTGAGAAGAGTATAGAGGGCAATGAAAACTTGACCAACTGCAGGGATAACTTGGAACGAAGGAGATACTCATCTGACTTCTCTGGCTTTGCTCACATCATCCCTTGAACAGTGGTGTTATTTGAAACTTTTTTTGTTTGTTTGTTTTCTTTTTTGGTACTGGGGATTGAAAACAGGGAGGGGTGCTCTACCAGTGAACTAGATCCCCAACCTCTTATTTTTTGAGTCAGGGTCTTGCTAAGTTGCTGAGGCTGGCCTTGAACTTGTGATCTTCCTGTCTCAGACCCCCAAGTTGCTGGGATTATAGGTGTGTGTCACCATGCTAGGTCAGGGGTGTTATTTGGGATAGTGAAGTATGACAGCAACATTGAAAACTGAAGCACACCCAGAGGAGAGCAAGCCAAAAGGTGAGAGCACTGAAAGTCATGTCATGTGAGGACCCAACTGGATTTGCTTCCTGTGGATAAGAGAATTAAAGGAGATATGACAGCTGTCTTCAAACATTTGTATGTCTGTCACCAAGGAGCATCTCAATTTATCTGCATAGCTCCTGCAGGGAAGAACCAGCAACCATGGGGACGAGTTGGAGAGAGCCTGATTCTGAACCAAAACAAAAACATCATTCTAGGGCTGCCAAACATGGAACAGCCTGTCCCTTTGCCTTGGAGATTTTCAAGCAAGTATGAATGGCCTTGACTGAAGAGAGCTGGCCATCACTTGCAATTTGCTGCCTAATATTCATTCTCTGCTTTCTCTCTCACTACCCCTGAGTTTTACACAGGGGTGAAGAGAAAACCCAGTTAAAACCTTGGATCTAGAGAAATTGTCAGCTGGACAGTTTGGATGAGCTTTGGATTTTCAGATAAGGGACTGATGTAGCAGGTGAACACCTACCTCCTTATTCCACCTGTCATGCAAATGTAGAAGCAACCTTGGAACCATGAAGACAAGTCCAAGAATGTCAGGGAGAATGAGTTTTCACACCACAGAGATATGAAACCAAAGTCAGCAACTTCTTACCTCCAGATCATTTGCTGCTTTCAGAAAAATACATTCCTACTTGTTTAAGCCATTGCAGTTGGATATTGTGTTATTTGTAGCCAAGTGCATTGCTTAACTAGTCTGGGAAAAATGGAATGCAAAGAGCAATGACAACAGGGTAGATTAAGTCTAGAGTCCTTCCAACCCGGAGATTCCTGCAATCCATAAACTAGGTTAAAGTGCTTAAAGTTTCCTATAGTGTACAAACAAGTATTCTTCCAAATATTTGCTGTGCAGATGACAGGGTAATACTCCCTCCTATATATATATATATTCTACCAAAGCATCTTGCTTTTTACTGAAAGTTTGATCATATGCTGAAACCCTAGTGATGTCATTATAAGGAAAGATGATTTCACTTGTGAATGAGTTTTCCATAGCAATTCAAATACAGTTTTGCCATCTCTGACTCCTGTTTCCAGTTCAGATTCATATTTTTTTTCAAAGAGTTTATCCCCTTTAGCCCAGGTTTCAAAGGAGGGTTTGGGGGAAATCTACTAGATACCACACATTTAGGTCAACATCCCCCTCCATCACCACTACCAGGAAGGAGAGGAAATGCCAGGTGGAAACTATCATGGGGGATGCAGTTTGAGGAAACAGAGTCAGTCGGGCCCTAGTCAGAAGGAGATCTGTGGTCCTTCCCAGCTTTGAGACCAGAGGAAGAGTGTGGGGAAGGGTCTCCACTGCACCACTTTGAGTGAGACCCCACTGAACAGCTTCCTCTACAGCTGGCATTCCCATTTCTGTGCAGCGACACTAGCATATTTCTGGCTGGACCCCTCAGGTTGAGAGGTCTCCTAAATACCAGAATGCCTTCAGAGGCCAGGGCCCCAGGGCCACAGGTGTGCCGCACCACCTCTGCAAGATGGTAGAGCTACCCTCCGCTTGAGCAGGAATGCCAGGGTTAGCTGTGCAGCCAGAAGGGAGCCCCCCTGGCAAGATGGAACCAGACTTTGACCACAAGGGCAAACAGGCCATCCTGGTGGTGTCCAAGGGCAACCAAGCCAAGAAAGACGGAGGAGAGGAGGCAGTTATCCAGAGGACTCCATCCTGCTTTTCCAAGAGTGGTGGTTTCACAGGCCATTTGGAGGAGGGACAGGAACCACATCGCTCTAGAGATGAGAGAAACCACCGGAAACATGGCGGGGAACCCTGGCTGTAGGCTTGAGCTGAATGAAGCTTCCGTGGTAACTCAGGTATGAGATTTCTCAGCAGCGGGAGCAGGTGGAGCCTCAGTAACTAAGGCATTGCACGTGAGGCCATTTAATAAATATTTTTCAAACTGTGAACAGCAACCCATTAGTGAGTCATGAAATCAACTTACTGAGTCTCTAAAAGTTTTTTTTAAAGAGAGAGTGAAATAAAATAGTTAAGAAAATAACCAAGTGCATTCCTTGTAGTAAAGGCAGAGTGAGACTTTGCCTGTGTGTGTGTGTGTGTGTGTGTGTGTGTGTGTGTCTACCAGATTTTGGTGTAAAATGTTTTTTGATGATTATGAGTCTTACTGCCCAGATGAAAAAAATACATCATCTTGGTAATACAGTCCTCAGGACATGTTGTGTCCTGTTGCACTTTCATGATTGAACCAACAGGAAGGTAAACAATGAGGCACAGGCAGGTATTAATCAACAAGTGCCTCTTGTTCTTGGGGCGACGTGGTCTGGTGTTCTGTTTTCTGCTGGCTCATACAAAGGTTCACATGTATGAGAAAGGGAGAGAATTGTTTGTTCTTTTGCTGCTTTTATTTCATTCTTCCTTGTTTTTAGTAATCTATTTCCTGGAACATTCTCTACTTTCATTTTTATAATTTTGCTCATCAGTTCCAACATTCCTCCTCTTGATCTGATATAAATTCTCTGGGTTTTGTTAAATCTTTTCTTTCAGTGTTCAAGGGTCATGGCGCTGCTTCTGCCTCCTCACATTCTTACTCGCGCAAGGTAAGGACCTTGTTTCGTTGCCCTTGGGTTTTCCAAATACTTAGTGCCGATCTTAAACAAGAACACAGCTTCCAGAACCTACAGAAAGATGCTGGCCACAGAAGGGAAAGATCCTGAAAAAGAGGAGAATGAAGTGGTCTTTTTGAACTCATATTGCTCCTAGGGAATTATGATGCGTGTTAAAATAATTGAAGGCATACCGCGAAACCAAGGGAGCTCAAGGCCTCCCGGCCCCCTCCACCTGGGGTCAGGAAGGAGCATTGGAATGGGTAATGCCACCAAGGCCCACATAGTCTATGGGCTTTCAAAAGACTGAGAAACCTTCAAAAATAAGGAAAACCTTTTTTTAAGTTATGTATTTTATAAAACATTAGTACATAGAACATATACAAACCCCATACAACTCCATAACACAAAAGGCAAATTATCCATTTTAATAACTGGCAAGTGATCTGAACTAGACCCTTCTCCAAAGCATTTATACAAATGGTCATTAAGTGCAAAACATCACCTGTCAGACTTTTGGCTAAGATCAAGTGAGGCACATGACAGGATGCTTAACATCGTTATCCATCATGGAAATGCAAATCAGAACCACTTCACATCCACTAGCACGGCTCTGAACAAATGGGCCTAAAATAACGTGGTAGCCAGAACAAGAGGGAATGGGCAGCCTCGCACACTGCTGATGGAAAGACAAAGTGATACAGACATTCTGGAAAAAGATCTGGCAGTCCTCAAAAGGTGAAACACAGAGTTCCTGTATATTCCTGCAATTCCATTCCTAGATGTTTACCCAAGAGAAATGAACACGTATGTCCACAAAAAATTGCATAAATGATCACAGCAGCTATATTCACAGTAGCCCAAAGAAGGAAACAATCCAAATGTCCATCCACTGATTAAGGGACAGACAAAATGTGGTAGACTCATATAATAGAGTATTATTATCCTTAAAAATGAAGAACTGAAAAATCAAGAAGCAATAAATTGGGATGGATTCAAACCAAAAAGCTTCTTCTCAGCAAAGGAAACAATAACGTGAAGAGAGAACCTACAGAGTGGGAGAAGACCTTTACCACACGCACCAGATAGAGCATTAATCTCCAGGACATATAAAGAACTCAAATAACTTAGCAACAAAAAAACAAATAACCCAATCAATACATGGGCTAAGGAACTGAACAGATACTTCTCAGAAGAAATACAATTGATCAACACACATGAAAAAATGTTCATCATCTCTTGCAATTACAGAAATGCAAATCAAAACTAAGATTTCATCTCACTCCAGTCAGAATGGCAATTATCAAGAATACAAGCAGCAGTAAGTGTTGGCGAGGATGTGGGGAAAAAGGTTCACTCATACATTGCTGGTGGGATGGCAAAATGGTGCAGCCATTATGGAAAGCAGTATGGAGATTCCTCAGAAAACTTGGAATGAAACCACCATTTGACCCAGTTATCCCACACCTTGGTTTATACTCAAAGGACTTAAAATCAGCATACTATGGTGATACAGCCACATCAATGTTTATAGTAGCTCAATTCACAATAGCCAACCTAAGGAACCAACCTAGATGCCCTTCAACAGATGAATGGATAAAGAAAATGTGTTATATATACACAATGGAATATTACTCAGCCTTAAAGAAGAATGAGATCATGGCATTTGCCAGTAAATGGATGGAGCTAAAGAATATCACGCTAAGTGAAATAAGCAAAACCCCCAAAACCAAAGATGGAATGTTTTTTCTTATAAGCGGATGCTAATCCATAATGGGTTGGAGTGGGTAGGGAAAAATGAAGGAACTTTGGATTGTGCAGAGGGGAGTAAGGGGAGAGTAGGGAGTTGGGGTGGGGAGGATGATGGAATGAGACAGATATTATTACCTTATGTACATGTATAATTACACACCGGTGTGACTCTGCATCATGTGTAACCAGAGGAAAGAGAAGTTGTGCTCCATTTGTGTACAATGTGTGAAAATGCATTCATCTGTCTTGTATAACTAATTAGAACAAACTGAAAAATAAAAAAACAAAGTACTGATATATGCTACGACAGAAGTGAGTGCTGAAAACATTCTAAGTGAAAGAAGTCAGTCACAGACAGACAGATATTATGATTCCATTTCTATGAAATGTCCAGAATTGGCAGTTGCCTAAGGCTGGAGAGAAGGGAGGGCAGCAGGGCATTGGAGGGGAATGGAGAGTGACTGTTAGTGGAGTTCTTTTGGGGTGAATTAAGGATTTTAAAGTTGATCGTGGTGATAATTGCACAAGTAGGTCAACACACTGAAAACCACTGAATTGTGTCCTTTAAATAAGTACCTGGTGTGGAATATGAAGTACATCTGAATGAGGCTGTTTTGGAACAATTACAGGAAGAGAGATGGGCCCTTAGTTAAGAGGCCAGACTTTGGGGGTTGATGGGAAGTTCCCATAACTTGATCGTGGGGGTGGTGATGAGGGTGTGTCAGCTTGTCAAAACTCACTGCAATGTTTGTAAATGAATCCTCAATAAAGTTGAAGTTTTAAAATATTTTTTTCTTGTTGACGAACCTTTATTTAATTAATTTTTTTATTTCTATGTGGTGCTGAGAATCGCACCCAGTGCCTCACACATGCCAGGCAAGTGCTCTACCATTGAGCCACCACCCCAGCCCCAAAGTTGATTTTTTTTAAATGTCCAGAATTCAGACAAGTAGGCCCAGCTGGGCTTAACAGCCTACTCTCAAGCTGTCAGAGTCCCCTTTGCCTTCCTACAAAGAAGGGGACTCTCCGCAGTGTGAGATGAGCACCTCTAAGGCCGGGCAGGCAGCCAGCCTCGGCTGCCCTGAGGCATGGTGGGGCTGCAGAGTCTACCCCAAGCTCTTGAAGTCCCACTGCTCCAGTAGCCGGTGACTCCTTCCTCCAGGTCCCTTGGGCACCTCAGGTCGGGTGACATTCCCTTGTGTACTCCTTTCCTAGGCAGTGGGGTCAGGTCGCTCTCACCTTCGGCCAGAGTCAGAGACAGGTGCAGCACCAGTGTCACATCCCCAGACCTCCCACAGGGCAGTGTCCCTTTCTGTCCCCTGGGGACAGCCTTCCCTGTGCTGCACTCCCTGTGGTCCTTGCTGAGATGACTTTCTTCAGCTTATCTCCAGTGAGCCTCTGTAACTGGAGGCCAGCTGTCTTTGTGGCGAGCGCTGCTGGGACACACCTGCTGCAGATGCTCTGGGGGCCCCACTCGGGCTGCATGGTCTGAAATGGGAACGTGGCCCTCAGTAGTCATTTTCCAAAATAATCACCATGGGGTGGTGACTATTTACCTGGTCTTCACATACCTGATCCTACTGGTGGAATATTTTTTTCCTATGTCACAGATAAGGATTGAGACTTAGAAAATTCAAGAAATCTGTGCAGTGTCCCATCACTGGAGCACTAGCAACAGGGATGCAGTGATCAAGGCAGAGGTCAGAGGTCAGACCCTGTGCTGTGGCTGTAGCTCAGTGTGAAGCCTCGGTTCCACCCCAGCACCACCCACCATTGAAAAAATATCCTGTTCTAACCAGCAGATACCCAGGAGCCTGGTGACCAACACCAGGAGAGCTGGGTCTTGGTATGGTTCCACACCCCAGAAGCTCTGTTCACCTTTGGGCTTTCATCTGTGGAAACAGCACATTTTAGGGCTTTTGGAAAAGAACAAATTCTCAGTAGCGCCTCAGAATTGCCTCCCAGGTGTGGACTCGGTGCGGAAGCGACGCTCCGTCAGCTGCACTGTGGGACCGAGAGGTGCAAGGCTGAGGTCAAGGGCTGCAGAGTTCTTCCAGTGACCCAAGCTCTGGACCAGGAACGCAGGCTGCGTGGTAGAGCTTCTTCCCTAGGGATAAAAATGCAGCCCTTTCCACTCTGATGGCTCCGAGGACCTCGCCAAGGTAACGGGAAACCAACTTTGCCTCACAAGTGGAAGAAGGGGGAAAGGGAAAGCAAAGGAGTTAAAATAAGGGTTCTCAGCTGCTGTGTGTGTGTGTGTGTGTGTGTGTGTGTGTGAGAGAGAGAGAGAGAGAGAGAGAGAGAGAGAGAGAGAGAGAGAGACTCAGCTAGATTTGGGGAGCCAGAGAACAGCAGGGCTAAGGGCCTTCTTCCATGAATGCGGTATGAAGAGCATCCCAGTCCCCTGGGAAAACTTCCAGAAGCTGTGAAGCCATAGATGTGTAGAGTTTTTTTGTGGGGGGTCGGGGGGGCAGGTGTAGTGAGAAGCTGGGGGCTATTGGAGCCTGAGGCCAAGCTTCTGGTTACCCAAAGCCTTCCATGGCCTGAAGGGGCGTGAGACCCCACTGCCTGGGAGAGAAAGGTGTGGTGGTTCTGAACGTGCAGCATCTGCTCATCGGATGAGCAGGTGAGATCTGGGCTCATCACAGGTGAGGGTCACGGGTGGCAGCTGCAGAAACCAGTGGATCACCTCCAAGGCCAAGATGGGACTGTGAGCATCCCAGCTCTCAACCAGACCAAGGTAGAGGCCGGCCCAGTACTTTGCAGAGAGCTGTATAAATCCCTCAGACACAGCGGGAACCGTGTGGATTAACTACACACACCCCATAACTCACACACCATTTCAGAGAGGAGCAGATAGAAGGAGAAGAGATGGGAAAGACCTCGAGGGACCAGCATTTGTCTGAAGGAATTGTTTCAGTGATTGAATTAGAATAAACTATGCAAAAACTTAGTTGTTTCTACCAGAGACCAAATTGTGTTCCCCACCAAAATCTGTATATTGAAATCATAACCCTCAGTATTTCAGAATTCAACTGTATTTAGAGATAGGACCTTGAAAGAAGTGATTAAGTTAGAATTAAGTATTTAGGGTGGGGTGTGAGCCATTCTTAGAAGAGGAAATTAGACTCACGGAACCAAGGATGTCCCCACACAGACAGAGCCAGGAGAGGACACTGGGAGGGCAGCTATCAGCAAGCCAAGGGAGACCTCAGGAGAAACCAAGCATGCCCACGTCAGGATTCCATCTCCACCACGTGAGAAGTAAACATGCAGTTTAAGCCACTCACTCCGTGCTCCTTTTGTTATAGGGCTGGGGCCTTCTGGGAAACTGAGGCTGTGTGCAAGACCCCCTTTCAAACCCCAATTCTTGTGATCAAAGTCAGAATCAGGAAGATTTCAGACATGCCACTCAAGTAACAGGCATGAATTTATTGAAGGGATATGAAAAGGGAAAGGGGACCCTCTCAAGGGAGAGTGGGTCCTCTCAGAGAGGAGAGGAGCGATGTGCCTCTCTGCAGAACGATGTGCCTCTCTGCACTCCAGTTTTATTGGGGATCCCAGAGAAGTTTCCAGAAAGTTCCACCCAGGCCCACCTCTTGACTATTGACTGATAGCAGGATGACATCAGACTTTCAAGTCCCCACTGCCATGACAACTCTAGGTTACTTTGGCCCATGCTGAATTCTAATTGGATTCTTAACCATAAATTCTTACAGATTTTATGGTTAGGAGGAATTATCCTTATTTCCCTGAGTTCCAGAATCTGGTCTGAGAAAAGGGCTGCAAAAGTCTTCCCCTTGAAGGGAACTTGGGTTCCTCTTATCAATATTAGTCTGGCCTGCATTTCTCCTGCAGATAGCAGGTATTTTGCCGAGGAATGTGACGTATCCTGTCCACTGAGGTCATATGCAGGGCTGCAGATAAATTGCTTTTTGGGAAAGAAAGCCTGTGGGCTCAGCACAGTGGACCCATTTTACAGAATTATTCCCTCAGTCTCGTGCTTCCACAACTCACATCTGTCTGTCCCCTGTCACTTTGTTGTGGTAGCCAGTGCAAAGTAGATTCTTCCCTGCCCCAGTCCTGAAATTGACCCCATGGGAAGGCTTGAGGAAAAGTAAATCACTTAATAGAAAAATAAAGAAGCTATACTTTCTTGTACTTGTTCAAATCACTTAGAATACAATTTTTTAAACTTTAAAAACAGGACAATTTTACCTACAAAAAAATCTACTCTCACTTATTTTTGGAGAAGAGGAAAGGAAATCTACTCAACTAAACCCAGATAAATTCAAAAGCAAAATTACTTAAACTGTACTTAACATATCTTTCTTCCTTTTTCTTTTTTCGGTATTGGGGATTTAACACAGGAATGGTTTACCACTGAGCTACGTCCCTGGCCCTTTTTATTTTTTATTTGGAGAGAGGACCTTGCTAAATTGCTAAAGCTGGCCTCCAGTTTGCAATCCTCCTGCCTCAGCCTCCTGAGTTGCTGGGATTACAGGTATGTATAACTGCTCCCAGCTGTCCTTAATGTTTCAAATCAGATTATCTTTTTAAATGTGCACCACATGATTTTCTTTTTTAGAAACCAAATTAGTGCAATTTATCCCAATGAGGAAGTATACCATATTTTAATTCAAAGTCAGTCTTAGAGAAGTCTAGCTTCATCCTACCTCCCATTAGGTAAAAAGGAAAGGTCACATTTTTCTACTAAAAAATATCACCTGAAATTAACTTCAAAATACTTCCCTTTGGTCACATTTTGTATTTGAATGTTTTTATTGTTGTTTTATTTTTGTTCTCTGGTCCACATTTCTATTTCATATGTTAGAATTAAAAAGAGAGATGCAGAACCTCCTCATGAATATTTCTGAAGAGGGACATTATTTGAAGGGAAGTGGGGCAAACGCAGCCGGTCCTATTCGGGGCTGCCCTTTGTCTTTGTTCGGGCCCAGGCTTTTCCCCTCCTCATTGTAAGTAGGACAGTCGGTGCCTTAGCGGTCGCCTCATTCAGGCTGAATGGTACAGAACAAAACCCTGCCTCTGACTGGGGACACGGAGCCCGGACACTGTGTGCCACCGACTGTGTGCAGTGCCATTTGGCATCCACGGGGGTTGTTGCCAAGTCTTGAACAGTTGTAGCTGGTGGGACACAATTCCCTAATGTTCAAGACTTCCTATTGGAATCAATTAATTCCCCACAGGCCCATTCTGACCAGCTTCAGGATAGAGGCCAAGTCATCCTGACGTGGGAAAAGAAGAGTCTCAAGTCCCTGCTCCCTCCCCACGAGCCACCTGGCCCCTCTCACCACAGACCTCAAGGCAGGGATGCTGGGCCTCGGCTGTGATGATGGGGGCCCTTCAGGTTCGTCCCCGTCACTCCTCCTTTTCCCTGACTGTAGCTGACTGTCACAGGGCAGGGGATCCCTGGAGACCCACAAATGCAGAAAAGGAGCATGTTCACAGAGCACTTCGAGTCAATGCAGATGGCATGAGGGTGTCTGTAGGATCCACAGCTGTGGAGTTTCATGGAGTCGGAAGGAAAGCAGGTCATGGGCGGCCCAGATGGGCACCTGTGTTCCTCTTCCATTGAAATCTAGAAAGAAATGCTGTTAAACGGTATTTCTTAGTAAAGTCCAGAAATATTTCCCTTAAAGAAAAATGCAGACACATTCTTTAAAAATCCCAAACTTATCCTCAATTCCTTCCTAATGAGTTACTATTACCAGTCTCTTGTGTGTATTTCCAGAATATTCTATATATAAGTGCATGCTGATATGTTATTTTAACAGTGGCAAAAACAAAACAGGATTTGCAACTGGGCAAAATAACGTGCTGTTTTCTGCTAGGTGAAGGGGGAGGTCATCCTGTGGATCATATGGGGTGCCGAGGCTCCCTTCTAGTCTGTTCCTTCCATGGAGAATTCCCTACAGGATTGTCCTGCTTTTCATCCATCTGTCAGAACACCTCCTCTGTCTCTGCTTAGGTGAGGCGCAATCAAGTAAAATCTCGTTCAGTGTATTTCCTACTCTAAGTTGTGGGGCCCTAATGAGTTGATGATTTTTCCATCAGCATCTATGTGGGGTTCATCTTTGGTGGACAGATGAGAGTCAGTCACTTGGTGTTTTTGACGACGTGGGCTGAAGTAAGGAAATACCATAGACTGGACAACTTGGAACGGCAGATTTATTTTCTCAGGGTCCTAGGAGCTGGCAAGTCCAAAATAAAGGGTTAGTTTCTGGAGAGTCCCCTCCTCCTGGCTCACATGTGGCCACCTTCTCATTGGCTTTGGCTCATGAGGACAGAGAGCTCTCTGGTGTCTCTTCTTTTAATAAGGACACTGTTCCATCCACTTGAGGCCAAACTAACTTTCTTTCTTTCTTTCTTTCTTTCTTTCTTTCTTTCTTTCTTTCTT
>JAJEJO010000455.1:392044-411396 GCA_020662805.1 Glaucomys volans | reverse complement strand
CTTTCTTTCTTTCTTTCTTTCTTTCTTTCTTTCTTTCTTTCTTTCTTTCTTTCTTTCTTTCTTTCATTTTCTTCCTTTACTTCTTCTTCTCTTCCCTCTGATGTGCCCCTGTGTTAGTGCACACCCAAAGACTTTTACTTTTCACATCCCTGTCTCCTGGGTTGTCAGGAGTGAGGTGTATCTGTGAGCTACAAATGCACTTCTCCATCCATCAGTCAGTCAGTGATATCTACAAAACAGCCCACAATTAGACCAAGGCTGAGGCAGCTTCATTAGAGATTAAAAGCCAACCTTGCTCATCCCAAACTCCACCACACACTTCCCCTCAGTGTCCCCTTGTCCTGAAGGAAAATGAAATGCTGTGTTGTTAGTGAAATTGCTGGGCCTTTCAGACTTTACCTGGATGCACCCTCCATTGCTTCAACAAAGACCCATTGTGCAGGGTGTTCTTGGTCCAGCCTCCTGCAGCACACATTATTACTAGAACAAATATTTGTAGTGCAAGCAGAACTTTGCTCTGAGTGTAAACCCAAAGTATGCTTAGAGCTCTGACAAATGAAAACACATTTTTTTTAGCTTCCCTTTGTTTGAGACACACTAGATTGTGCATGTGTGTGTGTGTGCGCACCCGTGCACACGCAGGTGTGTTTTCTGGATTATGTACATTGGGTAAATTTCAGGCATTTCTTGACAAATGCTCGTAATGACAGTCTGCCTCTAGACAATGACTCTAGAGAATCTTCTCCTTCCTGAGAAGCATCCCTCCGTGCCTCCCAAGGTCTCAGGCTAAGGGCAAGGTCCTGGCTGCTTTTCTTTGCAACATAAATGAAATGAGAGTGAAGACACAAGCCCCGCCTTATTGGAAGACTCCCTGCCTGCCTCTTGGGACCATTGACAATATTAAGGACAGAAAGGATGATGTTCACAAGCTAGTACACCCACAGAGGGGCACGCTTTCCATTCTCAGGCCTGAAAGCCGCTCTGGGGAAGGACTCATTTCCCACCTTTACCCCACCGTAGGTGACTCTCAAAGATCAAAGTGCACTTTGAAAAGACGGTATAGACCCTGAACTGCAGGCCTGAGGAGTGGTTCCAGGTGTCCAAGAGCTGACATTCTGTTCTTTAGCTTATCACCTAACAAATATTTACAGAGTGCTTCTTCTGCACCAGATGCTGTGCAAGGAGCGCGTCCAGGAGTAGAGGACTAGAGATGGGGCCTGGCTTAGAAAACGCCCTGGAGGTGTTCCTGGGCTCCCTGCAGGGGATGTCGCCCTGGGCATTGGCAGCAGTGGTGTGCATCTGCTGAGCTAGAAAAACAATGTGATCCAGTCACCAGGCCCCAGGGATCCTCCGCTGTGGGCCCAGAAGAATCTAGCTTTTAAAAATCTGCTCTTCATGTACCTTTTTCTGGTTGAGGAAATTTTGTTTTCTACACAATGAAGGTTAAAAACAGGAGCCCCTGTCCCTGACATGGAAGGGAAGACTGCCTAGGGTTCATGCTTCAGAGACTATTTTTAAGAAGGTTTAATCTTGTTAGGATGGATTTTTGTGACTGTTGCCGGGTCTGGGAACCCTTGGCAAATGAATGCAGACGACATTTGCACAATTGATGCTACCTCAGATACATGTGAAAGGGCCACCGCCTTCCCCCAGACCCACTCCACCCACCAGTCATCTTCCCTGCAGCTTATCTTCTTGGGCTCTAGGAGGCACAGGCTCCCCACTCTGGTCATGCTACCATCTGCCTTTAGCACAGATTGTTCTAAGTTGCTTTGGAAAATAATTATTTGCAAGTTTTAAAAGCCAGCAGTTCTTGCCCCTGGCTTTAACTCTAGTCATTCAGTGATCAATTCTCTGCCTAATACTTTATCACTGCTGTTTATTTGCTTTAAAGTAATTCTAATTCTTAAAGACAGAGGGTTTAACCTCAGCAAGAAGATGATTAATGACTTATTTTAACTCCAGTGGCTAAAACAAGCACACTTCCTTTTTCTGAGTGGCACCTAGAAAGATACAAAATTCCTCCTTTTCTTTTTTACTATCCTGACTTTCTGGACAATGTTTTGAGAGTAGAGTGGATTGCCATGTTGCTGGGTCCCACAACATCTTAGCCTATTCATGGCTCAGCATATAAATACCTGTTGCTGGGTTCACTGAGCAGTGACTTGGCAGTGTTGATGGGTGACTCAGTGTTGCCTCTAACCTCTGCTTGTACCTCCTAGTCATGGGGAGCTTTGAGATAAATAGCAACCCCCAGGGTGCAGTTCACTGGCCTAGAGTCCCCCTTACGTTGACAGGTTAGCTCCTTTCAGAACTCAGCTACTAATTGATTGGCAAATACTTAGCAGGCAGCCCCTTGGTTCTATAGTGGAAGTATCTTACAGCCAGGGTCCAGTCCAAATCCCAATCCTAGAGCCTATCTGTGAGGTGGGTTTTGAGTGCTGGGCAGGATGGACCCATGGCCTCATGACAGCTACTGGAATTCATTCTAGGTTCAAGAACTTACAAAACTGTTTCATGTTCAGGTGTAGCCAATATCTCAAAGGGACCCATTTTACCAAGTTCCAGAAATGGCAGCCAACCATAGAGCTTTGAGTATAGTTCCCTCTTGCAATTGTTAGCAAATTGCTGTTAACGGAAAAATTTTCTGCCACATACTTCAGGATTTTCCATTTCCAAATTCAGATAATCTCAGTGTCATGCCTTAAAGTGTTAAGAACAAATTCATTAAAATATTACTTCATTTTATTGCCCAATATTGCAAACCATATCAGTATTTGGAAATCATATCAGTATACGAATGATTAGATTCTTAACACGAAGGACATTTCTTGTCTCGTAGGTTGTTACCTGCAGACGATTTTGTGATTAGTTTCTTGAAGGCTTTCATTGCATTAACCAAGAGTCCTTAGTTCTCATAAATATTCTATTGTTAAGCTGTCAAAAATTCCTTTAGAATCTCCTTTTCTAGAACCCTAAGAAGTTGATATTAGAGTAACTACAATAACCAAGATGACATCATTGAAGTTTCTGATCTTTTAAAAGTTATCTTTGAATTAACTCTATTTTCTTTCACCGAACTGGACAATTAGGTATTTCCAAAGCAATGTTGATTATTTGGAATACAAATACTGAGGTTGTAATATGTGTGTAGGAAAACATTAAGAAATATTGTTGCATTAGTAGAAAAAAAATGCTCCTGAGGAAATCACTCAAAGAGATTCTTTTGTTTGATTGCTTTTATTTTGAGAATTAGCCAACTGACAGTTATCTTAGTCGCATAGCGGAATGCAAGTGAATTGATTAATTGAAACCACTCTTTAGAAATAATGATAAGAAATCAATCATCCAGTGCGCCATGCCTAGCTATGTAATTTATTTCTTGCGTGACTGCCCATTTTAAGGGAGAGAAATAGGAAGATCACTTTTGTACTAAGACCATTCCTATCAGAAACCCTGACTTCCTTTCCAGGCTGTCTCTGTCTTGCTGGATGTCTGTATCAAATCTGTATCTATCAATCAACCTCCCCCCATCTCAACACACCTCTGTTTTTTAGAATTCTTATCTATTTTCCAAAATGGAATGTTTTGGGGGTGGTTCTTGGCACTGCAGAGGAAGTAGGACTAGTTGGCCCAGCTTGCGTGGGGTCCTTTTCCAGATCAGCTCCCATGTCCAGAGTTTCCGTTCAGATCATGCTGACACTGGCCTCACCTGCCACTACCATCCCGAAAGCAGGCTTTTCTCAGCAGTCTTGAAGTTTGCAGCAGTAGTACCAACTGCAGTCATTACCAGTGATGGAATAGGAATTAATCCTGCATACACTCTGGAAATGTCTGTCTACAGCATGACTCGGAACTGCGAATTACTCCTAGAGATCATGTTGGAAGTTGTTAATATCTGCTGTTTGGGACCACTGAGCGGTGGCCTAAGAGGAATCAGTTGCTTTGACATTTGAAGTTAGTGTTCGTGAAGACAGAGAATCCAACGGAGCATCTAGGAGATGCACTGAAAAATGCAGTGGTGCACGCCTGTAATCCCAGCACTTGGGAGACTGAGGCAGGAGGATTGCGAGTTCAAAGCCAGCCTCAGCAACTTAGTGAGGCCCTAAGCAACTCAGTGAGGTCTCTAAATAAAATACAAAATAGGGCTGGGGATGTGGCTCAGTGGTGGAGTGCCCTGGGTCCAATCCCCAGTACCAAAACAAAAAAAAAAAAAAAAAGAGTAATCTCCAAGACAAAAAAAGGTGCTGTGCTAAGTGGGGTGGCTGTCCCTAGCTGGAGTGTCCAGGGCAATGCCATGCCTCCCACCAGCTATCACAGCTCTCTGTCTCCATGGTGGAGCTGGATTAAATTGGTTGGAAATCTGAGATTGTATTCATATTTTGAAATCTGTGAATTACAGTTGTCTTTTTAAGAGTGTCAGGAAGCAGGACTTCTGCCTCTTCATCTTCATCTTCAAAGCCCTGTCTGCAAGTGAATCTGCTCCTTGACCTCATCTTCCTGGACATTTAGCAGAAATGTGAGTGACTGCTGGGATCTTGCAGTGGTGCTATGAGCAACTGAGGAATGAGAATGGAGGTCAAGTGACACGGTGTTTGGTGCTCAGGGACATGTGCTCAGTGAAGCCAGCTCACTGCTCATCCAGAAGTTTCTTTGCATACTCCTGGCTGTGAATCTCACTACCATTTTGATGAGTCAAGGTGCAAATATTTCCTACCAAGACAAGCAGGCACTGTATCAGGGCAGTTTGATCAAGTTACAAGTCTGGAAAAATTATTTGCTGTCTGTCTGGATAATTTAAAATATTGTCCCAAGTTTGAAATATAGTATTAATTATGTACATTGGATAAACCAATCATATCAAATAAATACCCATGGCCAAGAAGTACAAAAACAAACATCCTGGAACCCTGTCTACACCTTCCCAACCCAGTGAGCACTTCAATTATTTTTGTGCGTATCCTTCCTCCCAGGATTTCTTTATGTACATGAAAAGGGAAACACTTTTATTTACCTTTTCTCTATTTAAAATATTGCAGTACAGGTTGATTGCTCCACTTATGCTCTTCTATTTAAAATATCCTAGAGATCTTTCTATTTCACTATGAAGACAATATCCTCTTTCCTTTTTAAAACAACTTTATTGAAATATAATTCACCTACCATAATTCACCACCATTCATTTGAAAGTGTGGTTTCATGCCTCTTTATTGTATTCAGAGCTGTGCATCCAAACCACCACGGTCAATTTTACTACATTCATTGCCTCGGAACCCCTTCCTTTTTGGCCATCATGCTCATCCTCCCTATCTTGTTCCCACCTCTTTGCCCAAGGCAATCTGGAATACACTTTCTTTCTGCAGATTGCTATTTTGCTATTCTCAATGTTTCATACAAATGTAGTCACACAGTCGTGGTCCTTTGTTCTTTCATGTAACGTAATGTTTTCAAAGTTCATTCATGATGTGCCTCTTTTTTTACAGCTGCATACTATTTTATTCTGTAGAGGTATTAGAGGGGACCAACAATTCCCTTATGAGACACATGGGTCGCTCCCAGTTATTGCTCTTTTGAGCAAAGCTACAATGAATAACTTTGAACATACGTTTTGTTTCCTATGCGTGGTAGTACACATCTATAACACATTCCAAGAACTGGGATTTTGGGAGCAGATAATAAATGCAACTGTAATTTCATTAAGTTGCCAAAGTACACTATTGCTCTCCCATCAGCCATGTATGGGAAACCTGTTTTTTGGTCTGGTTTGGTTTAGTAGCAGAGATTGAACCCAGGGGCACTCAACACTGAGCCACATGCTCAGTCCTTTTTTGTATGTTTTTAGAGACAGGTTCTCACTGAGTTGCTTAGGGCTTCGCCAGTTGCTGAGACAGGCTTTGAATTTGAGAGCCTCCTATCTCAGCCTCCTGAGCCACTGGGATTACAGGTGTGTGCCACTCTGCCTGACTAAGAAACCTCTTTTCTCTTGCCTTTGCCAGGATTGCATGTTGCCAAACTTGTGAATTTTACTAACCTGTTGGTTAAAAACAAAAACATAAAAAGCAAGCCATCTCCAAGTGAGTTCCATTTGCATGTTCCTTATTATGGTTGAGATTGATACCAATGTTTACTGATCACTTATGACTTCCTTCTGTGAACTGCATCTTCATGGCTTTATCGGAGTGGTGGTTAGAGTCTGTCAACTATGATAATTTGATTTTCCATAGTATTTGACTTTCGCATCTTTTGTATGTTCCATTTTTTTTTGTACTGACAGCTACAATAAAGGTATGTATTTTAAGCAAAAATAATTATCTCCATAACGCACATTTTGAAAGGAATGTAATTTGTTCATTCCTAATTGAACAAAGACTTATCTTTCATTAGTGATGGCTACTTCAGTTGGCAACCAAACTGTCCTTCTCCTGAAAGTGCAATTCACATGAAGAGAAAACAAAACACCGATTTATAACCAGTTGAACTACCTCATTATCTGCTAGATGCCTGCCACCAGTTTCATTTGGGATTTCTCAGAAAAAAAAAAAATAGGCTATCCAATTCCTTGGAAAAAAATAAGGAAAACAAAAAACTCTTCTACTAAATATTCTCCCTCTTTCATTACACATTATATCAAGTGGGTTTGTCCTTTTGAAACTGAGATTTGTGTCGTGAGTGATTTAAGCTTACTGTACTGTACTTTTGAGATTTCTGTACAAGCCACCCTGTGCTTTCCCTTCGCAGCAAGCTGCGGGAGGTAAATGCTTTTCCTCTCAAAGAACACTATTAAGCAATGAGGTCTAATTTGCATATCTGTCTAAGATAATCTGGGGTGTCAGAGCTGAACAGTACAAACTCTCCTGGAGTAGGTCACCCCACATCTCCTGAGAGAAACAATGATGAAGGTAGGGCAGGTGGCCAGGCCCTCAGACATTCCCCAAGCAAGCCAGAAGCAAACCTACCTTGACTGACAGGCCATCCTGATGCTTCCCAGGGCCTGGCAGGAGACAGGGGCACTTCCAAGAACAGGTGTCAGGCTTGGGTCAGTGGGTAATTGCCACGGGATGGGAGGTGAGAGGGCGGAAGTGCTCTTTCTTTGGGGTGCCAGGGTGTCGCCAGCAAAAACTCAAAGACAGCTCCCCAGCATTCCCAGCAGGGAGGAAGTATTGTGGGACTCCCTTGCATAAGCTGAATTTCCTGAAAGGCCCCACCTCTACTGCTAGTCAACAGATGACAGCAGCCAGCAGCAGTAATGGTAGTCAATTAGTTATTCATGACAAGGTTGTCATAAACACTGAATTAGCAAATACTGAGCTGCTGCTCTGTGGGGTTCCTGGAGGCCTCTGGTCACATTTCCAAATGATCAATATATAACCTTGCTTTGTGTGTGAACTCAGTCAACAACACTGCAAGGCACCTCTGAATGAAGCGTATCTAACTCGTGTCTTTTCTCTATATGGGCATCGTCCCCTGCTTGTGCTCAGAACACCAAACAAGCACTTCCGCCCTGTACTTGGGGGGCCATTTTGAACAGTGAAATCACCAACAGAAGCACAAAGATGCAAAAAAAAAAAAAAAAAAAAAAAAAAAAAAAGCCATACAGGAGAAGCTTGTTTCCAGAATAAGTTGAGAGAAGGCAACTCATTTATCCTCAGCTGGGAACGCGTGCAACAGGAAAGGAGGTGTGCTCAGATTCCTTCACTGCTCTGTGCAGATCTAGGAATGCCCAAGAAAGCACAGGGAATGTGTAATGATTGAGGGGCTGCAAGACATTTTTAGCTAGCAGACAAAATTTGCAGGTCTAAAATGCAAATAACGAGGAGCAACTGAATTGTGACTGAGAAGAAACTTTCTGCACACCTTTGAGCACACTGCACTGGTGGCAGAAGCAGGGGAGCAGGTATGGTGCCCACAGAGAAGGGCCACTAGGAATGTCCCTCCACAGCCAGTGTGGGACCAGCTCCAGCTCTGCTATGAATTTGCTGTGGGCCTCTGGACATGCTGTTGAATTTCATGTTTCCTCATTAATAACACTGACACAATAATTCCTGATCCACCTACTTCAAGGAGATGTTTTGAAGCTAAAATGTAGAAAACCTGAGAGATTAAAAATTAGAGAATTAAGTTTTTTATAAAAAAAAAATTTGAGTCGATGGGCGCGATGACACTGTCTCTAAATAAAATATAAAATAGGACTGGGGATGGGGCTCAGTGGTCAAGTGCCACTGAGTTCTATACCCGGTAGCCCCCCAAAATCTAAGAGTCAGTGGTCATTTCCATATGGGCATGTGGTAAAAGTAATTTTTATTTTCTTCTTTGTATCTCTGAATTTGTTCATAATGATCTCCATTATATATATACACGTGTATACATGTATACATACATATATGCACATATATACACACACACACTACGTTTACAATTGGAAAAAAGTCTTAAAGGCAAAATTTGTGTGCCATCTCCGAAAAAAACAAACTGTTAAGGATTGCAAGGTGTCACTTTCCTGAGATAGATCCACACAGGCGGGTGGGTTAGTAAACTGAAGTGAAATTCCAACCCGCTCTGTCATGAGCGGAAAGACAAGTCCCACCTGGGTTGCATAGTTGATCTTGCTGTCAGAGGCTTGGGCTGGGGACTTCATCCATTGAGGAGCCGCTGTGCACCGAGCAGCCTCTGCCCCGCAGCTGCCAGTACTTCATTTGTACAGAAAAACAAAGCCGGAGGACCGCTCATGGGGCTTCCAACGCACGTGTAGTAACACAGCCTTAAATCAGGGGGTGACGGGGGGAGGGTGGAATGGTGGGGCCAGGATGTGCTCGCTACAGGTTTTCTGAAAGGAGAAGCCCCCTCTGTTTTGCCTTGATTCAGTGATGCAATTCATACACTGTAACTCACGTGGGTTTCTTGGTACCAGGAACTAAATTGACCCACTGTTTAGAAGTGCATGTCCACGGGGCTCCTTTGAACAAAAAGCAGGTTTATCTGATTCCCAAGAGCACTGCCTTCCGTAAACAGTCCTTACTTGCCCTCAAATTTCTCCCTGTCATTTCAATTGGACATGCAATTCCTTTTCATTTTCTAATCTGAACTGTCCTGTGGTGTGGCTCAGGGCAGTTCAACAGCTGTGATGTTTTATGGTAGAGATAGTTGGTTCTGCTCGCTGGGTAATGTGATCCTAAAATAGATCAGAGCGAAGCCTGAAGCCTTCAAGCCCTCCTCCCTGGCTCACATAAAGCATAAACCTGGTTAATGTATTTTAATAGTTTTAAACAATGAGGTCCCTTGCAAAAAGTCCGTAAAAGCATCACTTGAGTAAAGATTTAATATCATTTTTAGATATTCCAGAGAAAAAGCCTTGTAGAGCTAATAAGGAATGACCTACATGGTTATTATTTAATAAGAAGAAATAAAAAGTAATTAATGTTTACTGATGTTAACATTGTTTTAACATTAATTCTGTTTACACAACTAATTTACTGTGTAAATTGGATTTCAAACGTTAGCTAAGTGTGTTCCACCCAGATTTTCACAGAAAATGACTGAGAAGCCTGCAGCTTAGCGTGATGTGTGAAAAGCAGGCAATCTAACCACTCTCAGGATTTTCCAATCAGTATTGCTCAGAACTTAAAGCTGCTCATGAAAATAAAGCTTGTTTTGTTGGGTGCAGTGATGCACGCCTGTAATCCCTGCAACAGTGGAGGCTGAGGCAGGAGGATCACAAGTTCTGGGCCAGTTCCAGCAATTTAGAAAGACCCTATCTCAAAACAAAAACAAAAACAAAAACAAAAACAAAAACAAAAACAATGACTGGGAGTGTAGCCCAGTGGCAAAGCACTCCTGGGTTCAACCAAACCAAACTAAACTAAACCAAACCAAACCAAACCAAACCAAACCAAACCAAACTAAACTAAACAAGTCTATTTCAAAAAGGAGGCAACAGGCAGATCTTGAGGAATTGTTGGTCTAGATAGAGTATTTTTAACCTCAGACAAATTACTTAGAGTATTTAGACGAGACACGCTCCTAGATCTATCCAAATGCTTAGGACCTTGCTTGAGTTCTTCATAATTTTGTATCATGGATCAACTATAAGGATATTACTTTACCTAATTCTCTTTTGGAAAAAATACCTTTTTGTGCTTGATTAGAGAATGCTAAAAAGTGTTTACCTGAGTGAGGCAGTTAGTCATGATCCAAAAGTTGGAAATTTGGCAGTGACATTTTTAATAATACCCTTGCAGAGAAACTGAGTCCACATCAAGCCATGAGCAAATCCCGATTGGAAAATATTTAGTGCAATCAAGGTGCATTTTAAGCACCTAAGAAGCAGCTTGAAGTTTGTTGGACTCTTGGCTATTGGAATTCCATGGGTAATGGGAGATGAAGGAGAGATAAATAAGTGCAGATAAAATGAAATAAACCATTAGCCATGGAACAAAGGTTTGGTTGTGTGGAACATTCAAATACATATACAGGACAAGGGTCTTCACTGACATGTTTGAACTGTGCTTTTCCCTTACAAACATTAGATATAAACAGACATGAAAGAAGAAATCAAGGAAGTAGAATCTTGGGTTGGTCCAGCTCAGAGGGAGCACCCTTCCAGCCAGATCCTCTCACTGTCTTACCATTTTGCAGGTGGAGACACTGCAGGAGAGCCCAAGTTATCACCCCCTGAGGCTCCTGCTTCAGGCCTCACTCCTCTTGCCATAAAACATACTAAAGGACCAGGAATTTCTAGAAGAGGAGAAGAAGGGAAGGAGACCCTTGCTTAAGGAGGAAGTTATTCATCCTGTGGCTCAGCTCAAAGTCCCTGAAATATAGTTTTTTTCTTTTTTGGTGTCTAGGATTGAACCCAAGGGTGCTTAAACCCTGAGCCACATCCCAGCCCTTTTTACTATTTATTTTGATCGGGATCTCTTTAAGTTGTTTAGAGACTCTCTAAGTTGTTGAGGCTGACCTTGAACTTGCAATCCTGCATCACCTCCTGAGTTGTTGGGATTACAGGTGTGTGCCACCATACCTGGCCCCACACTTTTTTCTTAAACCTCAGGCTGCTTATTCATTTCCTCTTTTACTCCTAAATATCTATCATTAGTTACAAAGATTCTGTGCCCAATTACAAATGAGATGGGCCAGGTGTGGTGGTACACACTTGTAATCCTAGCCTTGGGAGGCTGAGGCAGTAGGATGGCAGGTTCGAGGTTGGCCTCAGCAATTTAGTAAGACCCTGTCTCAAAGTAAAAACTAAAAAAAGCTGTGGTACATGTAAACAATGGAATATTACTTAGCCATAAAGAAGAATGAAATTAGGGCATTTGCTGGTAAATGGATGGAACTAAAGATTATCATTCTAAGTGAAACAAGCCAATCCCAAAAGAACAAAGGGCAAATGTTCTCTCTGATATGTGGAGGCTGACTTACAATGGGGGGTAGACTGGTGGAAGTTTATGAGATTAAGGTGGACAGGTTGGGGTGGGGGAAGGGAGAAAGGATGGGAATGGGAAAGACAGTAGGTTGAATTGGATATAATTTTCCTATGTTCATATATGAATACATAACCAGTGTAACTCCACATCATGTACAACCACAAAAATTAGAAACTATACTCCATGTATGTATGGTACGTCAAAATACATTCTACTGTCATGTATAATTTAAAAGAACAAATTAAAAGAAAGAAATTTAATTGAATATAAAAAAATAGAAAATAAAAAACATTGGGACTATAGCTCAGTGTAAAGAGTTCCAGGGTTCAATCCCCAGTACAAAACAAAACAAACAAGTCCAAAACAAAACAAGAAATTGACTTGAATAAGTAACCAAACTATGGCATACCCAGACAACAAAGTATTATTTAATTCCCAAAAGAAAGGAGCTTTTAAGTCATGGAGGAAGCTCAAATACACACTGCTAAGTGAAAGAAGACAATCCGAAAAGGTTATATACAGGCATGATTTCAAATATGTGACGTTCTGCAGAAGCTAAACTACGCAGAGAGTACAAAGATCAGTGGCTTCCAGGTCTCAGGGAAGGGAGAGATGAATCGGCAGAGCACAGAGGATTTTTTAGGACTCTTTGATTCTATAGTCGTGGATACATTTGTCTAACTCACAGGATATACAACACCAAGAGTGAACTCCCATGTAAACCATGGACTTTGGATGACAATGAATTAAAGTAAATGTACTACAGTGGAGGGGTTGGGGCTGAGGGTCAGTGGGCACATGGAGAATCTGAACCTTCCTTTCAATTTTACTATGAACTTGAAACTACTCTGAAAAAATAAAATCTTGTAGAAAAAGGAATAAAAAGTGAAGTAATATTTTAAAATGAAATAAACTTGAGGAAAGAATGAAAGTTAGAAACAGTACCTGATATATCCATACTAAAGAGGAATAAATTAGCTTTAAAAAATTCATCCTAATAAATCTGCAGTTATCAAAACTGAAGTTTTTTAGGGTATGTAAATATCAACCTAATAAATTACTCCAAGACTTGAATGTCCCAAATATTAATTTGCAGAAGAACATATGCCTATGAGAATGAAAGAAAGATTTAAGTCTTGGATTTTGTCTTTAATTTGTTGTATAATGTTGAGCATATGCCACTATACTTTCATTGAAGCTTCTCAGTCCATCAAAAGGATAATAAAATTACCCACTGAGGTAACTTCAAAGAGTGTTCTCATGGTTAATGAGTTGATGATGCTAACACACCTGAGATGAGAGGCAGTGTATAAAAAGAGAATACCATTGTTATCGTATTTACTGTTATTGCTCATACACAAGGGGAAGACTTGAAGGCTGGCTATATGTCATGTACCAGTGTGTTTTGCATTACTATAGTGAAACATCTGAGGAAGGCTAACTTTATAAAGAAAAGAGATTTCATTTAACTCACAGTGTTGGAAACTGAAAGTCTGAAGAACATGGTGGAGGCTCTGGCAAAGGCTCCCCCTAGCTACATCACCTCATGGCAGATGGCAATGGTGGGAAGAAGCGATCACATCATGAAACCAGGAAGCTAAAGAGAAACTGGAGATCCACAGACCATTCTGAAGACATGCCCTCAATGGACCTACAGGCCTCGCTCTAGGCCCCCCTCTTTCATATCAGCTCCCAGCACTCCCTGGGACCAAGGTTCCAACATATGGGCATTAGGGGACAAATAACATCCGATCACAGCTAAAGACCATCCACCACCCCAAATAAACACATTTATGAATTGTGATTTCATTGGTAGTTTATTTTTAAGATTATTTTAGTGAGATATACATCTTAACTTGAGTCATTGGATTACTGAAATGTTTTCAGAAACTCATTTTATTGTGGGAGACGTGGAATGTTCCAGAAGCCAACATAGTGCTGTGACTGATTGAAGACTGACTATGCTGACATTTGATCATTGATCACATATTGCTGAGCACCCAGTCATTGCTATGGAGAATGCAGAGATTCAATTGAGTGGATGTCAGTTTCTATGTCTGTAATTGCAGTTGTTGGATCAGGGTGATCTCTGAGCTTTTTATGAGCTCTGAGGGTTTACAATTGTTAACACTTGCAGAATCCTTGAAAGCCAATCTTGCAGTTGATGAAAAAGAGAAGTCCAGAGGCAACTACCATCCAGTTGGAGAGGGCTGATTACAAAGCTGTCAAGTACAGTGGACAGGTCTAGGGCAAGGACTCCAATCTAGGGCAGGGACTTGGGCTGCAGCTCTTGTTCTGGTACCAAGTGTAAGCTTGTGGGCAGGTTTCCTCATCTGAAACTGGAGCTGAGCAGAGCTCACTGGCCTTGAGAGGATCACCTGAAGTGTTTAGGATAGTGCCAGGACACAGGGGATGCTCCATCCATGGAGGATATCACCAAGCTCTGGGAGGATCCACACAGCACCTAGTCTCTCACTCTGGTGCCCACGTGACATTCAGTAAGCACCATCCTGTAGATGTTCTTGCCCAAGAAAAGGTGCTGTTTTGTTTTTTAAGAAAAGTTTGGATTTATTAATTCGAATCATTGTCCGAGGTATTAGTAGCTGCAATGGACTCATGGTAGGGAGTTACCACATGTAAAACAAAGGTAGAACTCATGGTGGGGAGGAGGGGGCAAGAACAAGATATGGGGCAAGGACTGGGGTGTGGTTCAGTGTTAGAGGGCTAGCCTCAGATGCACCAGGCCCTGGGTTCCATCCCTGGCATTGGAAAAATAAAAGGTGGGGTAGGTTGGGGTGGGGTGGGGACTGGGGAAGTTACCAGTAGACAGAGTGGAGGAAATTTGGTTTCAAGGCTGACCCAAACCCAACTCTCCCCTGCCATGGTTCTGGGAACTTCATGCTGTATTGTATTTTCTGGTGGCAGAAGCAGTGCCCCTCTCCCTAAACCTTCGGCTCCTCTCTTCCCCTGCCTCCTTCCAGCTACTACTCAGGACAAGAGCCTGCTCAGCTCATTGGTGGCTTCCACCAGAGGTTTGTGACTGTATAGCAATAGGCAGAGATGAACTGGCTGAGCTCATGGGAGCCATGGGAGGGGGCAGCAGCACTGTTCTTTCTAGATTGTCTCTGTTCTGCCCAGGTTTCTGGACTGTATTCCAGTCCAATTCTCTGCTGTGAGCCCCTAGTCTCCTCCAATGAATTTTCTATTAGGATTAAAAGGAAGAAAGAGAGAGAGAGAAAAAAAAAAAAACTCTGTTGGGTCTTCTGCCATCTTACTTTTTTCCTTCAATAAATTTTTTTCTCCCTTTAATTTTTTTTAAATTTTAAATTTATTTAAAATGTTAAAAAATTTTATAATTTTTTAGTTGTAGATGGACATGATTCTTTTATTTATTTATTTTCATGAGGTGCTGAGTATGGAACCCAGTGCCTCACATGTGCCAGGCAAGTGCTCTACCACCTAACTACAGTCTCAGCCCTAATTAAAACTTTTTAATTGACCCACAGTATTTGTACATATTTACAATATGTAATTCAGGGTAAATGAATACAAAGTATAGTAACTAGGTAATTAGCCTTTCCATCTTCTCAAGCGTTTATCTTTTCCATGTATTGGGAACACCACTGTTGGTTCCTTATTTCAAATCATCGCCCATGAAATACGTCAACCCCCAATGAGTGACATGTGAGTATGATTGACCATTAGATGTTACTTTTGCAATATTATTAATTTCCTTAGGTCTCTTAATGACTTTGTGATTCTGTCAGAGAATATCTTTATTCTCAGGAGATATGTGTTAAAGGATTTAGGTTAAATGTCACCATACCTGACACTGAGTCTCAAATCATTTAGCTAAAACCCCACACTATACGACTATGTCTGTATATTCTTGTGTGCATATGTATATGTAGAGATGCATGTATACACCTATCCAGACCTCCCCCACCTTTCTGGCAAACTGCCAAGGCGTTAACATTGATCAACCAGGGGGAGGATATATGAATATTCATTGCACTGTTCTTTCACTGTTTCTGTAAATTTCAGAATGAAAAGTTTGGGGAAAAACAAAATGCAGCGTATCATGAACTGAGAAAAGTGGTTTTTGAGAAAATGCTGTGTAACCTGTTTCCCCAGATCTCAGTAACTGGAGGATAGCAGCATGTTGACACTTCTATCCTACCACCCCTAACCTGGAATTGGTGCTCAGGGGATAAATAAATGAGTGGATGTTTCAACATCTCTTTGGCTTGTTTGGTCCCACTCAACACCAACTCTCTGAAAAGTCCTCCCCAACCCCAAGCTATGCTGAATGGCCTTAACAAGGGCTCATAGCAGTCTGGTTCTCAGAGTTTTCTCGACAGCACCAGTGTCCACCAGAGGCTTGATCATTCCCCAGCTCTCTAAATGGTGCAGGTGTTCCTCACACATCTTTCCATTCTGTCCCACAGTGTGTGCTGTTCCCTGAATCCATTGCTCCCCATGGGCTGCTGCCCTGACTGCTCCCAACATTGAGTTTTATTTTCTTCTGGTTAATGATCCATTGTGCTGACCCTGAGGGATCTCTATGAATAGTTCTTCAACTTTTCTGGTTCTTTGACAGTTGTCTTGTATTGTCTGTATTAATTTTTTGCTGATATGGCATCAAGTGTAAATTTCCTGACCCAATCTTTTAATTGATCGTTGTGGTTGAATATTAGCTGTTCATCCATTAAATCACTACATTTTCCAAAGTGGGGAAATCATTTTTCCATTGTCAGTCCTCTCCATTTGGCAAAGCAATTTAGGTATTTTGCTTAGAAAAAGTAAAAAAGGAGAGGTCTCAAATATGTGGAATTATATTCCTCTTGTAGAATTACTTGTATTATTAATGACTAAGAGGGGTCATTACTAATTCTTTATAATATCCCTCTAGATTTTACTAGGTAATTACATAGCCAAGTGAAGTAGTGAATTTCAAACCAGTACATTGGCGTTATCCATATACTTGGTTGTCATGATACGTATCATACCAGGGCAGGTACTTAAATGATCTTGACCACACTTTCCTTCTATCCTGTAATATCAAGATACACAGAAAAATGTTAAATAAATAGAGTCAAAAGCCTCTCCCCAAGTGATTCTCTTTCCTTGGAATGGGGCTTATTTTCTTTACTTCTGTTTCTGCAAAATCTCTTTGTTTCTTAGGTCAGTTGTACAAACTGCAATCCCTCTCCTATTCAAGTGCAAGTGTGGAAGAGTCTTGTAGGTTGGTTATTGAAGAAAAGACTGAGCCTCTACTCAAATCAATGCTGACTCAGAATCAGACAGAAACTATGTATTAATATGTATTGAGAGACTTTTCCCTTCGATGGATCAATGGGATTCATTGTCGACTGAGTGCTTCCCACAACTCAGCACAGAACTCCCTGAATTTTAAAGCCAGTCAAAAGCAAGTTTCAGTGGGCCTAATGTCAAGAGATAGGAGAAATCAGGAGACTGGAGAAACCGTAGGAAATCACTGCAGTGCCAGCATGGGAGTCATTACGGGGTGCATTTGGGGGCACTTGACTTCACTTGGTCCGGCATGTCAGACAAAGCACGCCCTGCTTGTTTCTGCAGCCTTATGTAATAGTCATATTTTTCAGGTTAAATGAGGTTCTTAACCTCATTCCCTTCTAGTTAAAAGTTGTGACTCATTTTATATATGTAAGTACCTTGCTCCACCACCACCCCACACACACCAGTGGGGAAAGGGGAGGAAGGGAGAGGGAGGGGCAACTCCTTAGTGGGAGCCTGAGGGACAAGATGAAAGGATGGCAAAGAGACACAGGCTTCTTTCTGTACATTTTATTTTCTGGAACCCAACCTCCCTCTGCTTGGAAATATGTCTCCATCCTATTTCAGCTTAAAAGTCACCTCCTCCAGGCAGCCTCCACTGATCATCCCATCTAAATTTATTCTGAACTTGCTGTTCTTATCCTTTTGACAGACGTGTGACTTATTGCCTACTGGACTTTAATTATGGTCATAAAGACATTGTCCTTATGACTCATGTTTTCACATGAGTGGTACAGCCAAGAAATCACACAATTTCTGGTGCACAGGGTTAGGGCGGAGAGGGGTAGGGCAATAAACACTGCTGAATCAATTTGCTAAATTTTGCTCAACAATTTGCTGAATCGTGTTGACTTTGATGAAGTGCATCTCTTCCCCATCACTCGAACTAAAGTTCTACTGGGTCTGTGGGACTGGAGCCTCAATTGTTGAGGAAAGGAAAGTTTCATTCAGCAAAATCCTTTTTAAATCTTACCTCTACTTCGGTTCTGTTTATTATTCAATCTCAAGTTTGGCTTACAAAGCTCTAACTATGTCTCCTATATTTTGCTAAAGGATTTGTATCATTTTATTATCCATCTAGATATCTTCCTTATCCAACATTATTGTTCTCTGCAAGAAACAGAAAGAACTCAGTTATAAAGCCTCTTAGATAATTGATTATAAGTTTCATAAATTGGATATGAAATATCATCGATGTAAGTAAGCTTAGTTGTATTATTGTCACTTTGGGAAGTCATCTCTATGAAATAAAATTTGTGGCTTAATCCTTTCAAGAAAAATGGCATTCTGCCTACTACTAGTAATCGGGGGAAAAAATGTCTTAAATTATAACAAAAAAGCCCAAATAACATTCAAAATAGAATTTGTAACCTGGGTCACCTAATGGGGTCAACAAAGGCAAAATTTTTACAAAATGTTTAAAATGGAGAGAAAATAATTTCTGTTTGAAGCAACTTTACCTGAAGTATTAAATGTAATTATTTAATAATTATCTTTAAATTTTTAAAAATTGACTCCTTTTAGGAAACATTATCAATAAAACAACATAAAGAATGACAGATTTAGAAGACCAAGTGGGGAATTGATTAAAACTATCAACTAAACTATATTCCATATTGATGATTACACTGGCATATAAATCATTTACATAGTTTCTTTATTAATAGATCACATTAATGATGTTTGATTTGTCCTTTTGACATGCTTTTTCCTCACTGTGATTAATGTATATACTTATACTATTTATTTTTTAATCCATTTATTTTTCTATACTGTGGGGAGAAATTTCTGGAAGTTTTACCCACGGAGAATTCCTAAGAAGTAAATAAGAGAGGTTAAATAAATCAGGTGAAAGAAGTAAAATGTGAACTTTTTATTTTTAAAGTTTATTTTACCTGATAAAAATTTAAACATAATATTTAGTTGAAGTATTGAAATAGTAAAGAGAAACATTAAGATATGAGTAATGACATAAAGATAATTTCATGACTTTTTCAGAATTAAAAAGAAACAAGTTTAAGATACATTCAATTGGACCAAGTCTATATTGTAGTTAAAAGTTACCTGTGTCCCACTTAGGTTAGCCAAGAATACAGTAGGGACAGTGGTATTGAAGTGAGCGTACTCATCTAGACATCTGTAGGTCTAGCATAATGACACCTATAGAATACCGAGCCCCTGCTGAGATCCTAAGATGATATTAGTTTCATTAGTGTGACTTGCTCTATCATGTTCATGGTTCAGATAAAGTCATACCTCCCTGTAATATCAAGTTAATCCCTGGGGTCCTACTTGCTTAGATGTGCAGGAGATCTGCTTTCTCTCTCAGAGGCCTCTCCCAAGAACACCACGGGTCACACAGTCCAGTCAGGCCAGTCCTACTTCTAAGCATGTTGCCAAGAGAGCCCAGAGAATCTGATGATCTCACTGGTGGATCTCACATTTTCTTAGGCTGCTGCTTCTGTGAATGCCCCTGGTTTCGCTCTGCTTAGTCACAGTTCAAACACACCATTCTAGCATACCTGAGAGTATGGGAGGATCATGCTTTGGTAGGTCACAAGCAAAACAGTACACCAACCAAAAATAAAAATCAATAAGAAGACGCACTCCTTT
>JAJEJO010000455.1:299895-387044 GCA_020662805.1 Glaucomys volans | reverse complement strand
CCCAGATGGGAAGACTCCCAGGGAAAGAGCCAACGCTGAGGGCAAAGATGGAGCAGGATTCTAGACAGTGGCTAAGGTGAGCCTACAAGAAAGCCTGGGTTGGAAGAGGGTTGCAAAAGAATCATTTCACCCAGCATTGCAGGGTGTCCTGGAGAATCCCAAAGGATACATCATGGCAGCCCCCCACACCACCCCCAGATGAAGAAGAAGGGCAAGAAAAAACTTAAGGGTTGGGATGCATGAGAAAAAATCCTACTGTCTAAAATAGGGAGAGGAGAGCAGTAAGTGTCAGAAAATATTGTTTAATGATTCCAAACTGGGATAAGCTAAGAGAGGAACTTGAAACTCCTTTTGTCAATTAGCTCCAGTAAGACCTTGAAAAAGGTTGAAAAAGGTTGTTTGGCACTTGAACTGGTTAGTTGATTGTAGTCAAGAGGATAAATTCAGAGTAAAGCTGGACAAACCCAAGGTTGGGAGAAAAGGCCAGAATTCAGGGGGCATGGTCCTGATGGATAAATGGTCTTGCTTTTTACTCTTCAGTGGTCACAGCTACACCCAACCAGGGTGATGACAGGTCCCCTGCTGTGTGTGTGAGAGGTGAGGAGTGGTATGTGACTTTTGTCCTGGGAAAAGTTGGGATGGGAGGATGCACCATGCAGGCAGAATCTGCTTGTCCTAGAGAGATTATATCTTATTTTGTCATAGGTTTAGTTTGAGTCTCTTCAACTTGAGTGTAGGTAGTTTAGTTGGGAGGTGACCCCTGGAGGTGGGCCTAAGAGGGAAGACAAAGACAGAAAAGGAGAAAAGCCACATGAAGGTGAATTGTCCATCATTTGTGTGGGCAAGGCTTTGGTTCCCTGGGTTCTCCTGAGAAATGTTTAGAATGTCTCCCAGGACCTTGCACCAAAGGACAGGCGCCTGGAGCACTTATCCACTGCCCCTCTCCCTCACTGCCCAAGGGCTGCCCCTGTGGCCAGAGCTCCCCTCAATTCCAGGCTGTGCTGGAGGGCCAGGTAAGCAGCGTCCTGCAGCCTGTGGGAGGATCTGGGAATGAAAATGGAGCAGCACAGCATCTGCTTGAGGTGGCTTAGTCTGAGCTCAACTCAGTGGTGGCTGAAATCAGAGGGGGTGGAGAGCTGTGATACCAACCCCCAACCTCTGCTGTAGCCATCAACTACCAGAGGTCCTGGGAAAGGCAGTCACATGTTTTTAAAAGGTGCATCTTGGTGAATCATTCATCGCTGACCATTCTTATTGCAAATGGAAATATTAAAAGAGAAGTTTTACTTTCAATTCCTTTGACTTAGTAATAAACCATGATATTGGTTGGACTTCAAATGAAGTGGATGCCATATACAGGGAGATTTTAAGGACTAAATAATACTGCTTTCTTCCCCTGCAGAATTCTGATGTGATTGAACCATAAGACACAGGAAACTGACAGATGGAGGGCAAAGTGGCAGCAGATTGGAGAACGTGGGTATACACCTGTGTCCCACGGGACCAGGCTGGCTAACAGTCTGAGCCCACATTGCAGTCTGGATTGAGGGACAGGGCACCTGAGCAGATGTGCCTATCCAGGTCACTTCTTCACTCTGGCCGAGATGAAGGAGAATGAGTCTGTGATAGTTGCAACCTTGCAGCTTTTAAATAGGTTAGTTGTACCTGAATGAGCAGGAGCCATTAGGTGTGGGACCCTCACCATCCACTAATCAGATAATTCTAAGGCAGGCATGTGGAGCAATGAGGCAAGGTACAGAAGGTTTCTCCCAACCGCTGTGAAAAGGGAAGGAATGGCAGGAGTGATGCCCATGGAGTCCCTTCTGCAGGTCTGAAGACATTCCACTACTTTGGCAAAATTTGCTTTGACAATCAAGGGTGTTGTTATCTTCTCTAAAAGTCTACTAGCAGTAAGACCCAGATAGACCATCAGTTCAGGAAAGGGTTATAATATCCATGTCATTCCATTGTCCTCCCCCTCCTCTCTCCCCTCTCCTCCTCTCACTCCCCTCTGCACAATCCAAAGTCCCTTAATTCCCTCTGCTCCATTATGGATCAGCATTCACTCATCAGATAAAACATTCATTTTTTGATTTTTTTGGGTTTGGCTTATTTCACTTAGCATGATAGTCTCCAACTCCATCCATTTACCTGCAAATGCCATAATCTCATTCTTCTTTAAGCTGAGTAATATTCCATTGTGTGTATGTCCCACATTTTCTTTATCCATTCAGAAGATAAGGTCTGTATGAAGTTAATCAAATTCAAATGAGGTCAGTGGTGTGAATCCTAATCCAATCCTAATGCTGTCCTTTAAAAAGTGGAAATTTGGACACAGAGATGTGTATAGAGGGGAAATGACGAGAGGACCTGGGGAAAACACCAGCTACAAAGTCAAGACACACCTGAGGCCAGAGTGTGGAGAGAGGACACAAAACATCCTCCCTTCTATTCTTCTAGAGGAATCAACCCTGCTGTCACCTTGACTTTGCATTTGTGACTTTCAAGCACCATGTTGTTTGAGTCACCCAGTTGGTGGCGCTTTGTTGTGGCAGGCCCCACTCTTGAAATGAACACAACCACTCTGACAGCCCCTGTTCTGCTCAGCCTCACATGACATCCTCCACGAAGATGGCTCAGAAGTTGAATGGGCTTGATTGTGGTTCAGTCACTTGCTTGGGTTACTGAATTTCTCTAGCATGTTATCTCATATATAAATATAAGAATGTTAATGGTACCAATTAAAGAGACCTTTCAAATATGAAAGGAGCTGAGATACATAAGACTCTTCCTTTCTGTATGCTGTTAATCCAAGGGTTTCATCATACAAGGCTGAGTGACCATCCTCCCAACGAACGCTTATTGTTTAGTGGTAGGTAGGTAGATCCTTGTAATTTTTACACTTCGTAGAGATTTGAGCTCAGATCACTTCTGTCCACTAGTGCCCATTATTAATATTGCTGTTATTTCTTCTTATCAGCCCTCAGTGATGGAGGTCCTTAAGTCTTGAAACCAAACAATTAATTATCTTTATGTATTGAGAAAGTCATAAACCAGAAAAACAACCTTGGAGCAAGTACTCACACTTTCTTGTCATTGTGAGTTTTTAAAAGCCCTTCTTGACATGCCATCGGAGGCATTGAATATTAACTAACAAAGTGGGTGAGGTCCAATGAGTCACCCAGCCAGGGACCAGCTTCCACCCTCTTCTGACTAATAAATGTATACAGGGATTTATTATTTTAAATTAATTTTTAAACTAGTTAATCATCCTTGGTTTGAGGCACAGAGACTTTGAAATAACACCAAACATTACAGAGTGAAAATATGGAGATACTTTGAACTATTGGCTTGATTTGATTACCTAAATTGTTTTCTTGCATTGATGGAGATAATTTAAAGTCAATTAAACATCCATGAGGTACTTCTTTACTCCAACTTAGATAGCTATGATTTAAAAATTGGAAAAGAGCAAGTATTAGTGAGGATTTGAACCCTGTACGTTGCTGGTGAAAACGTAAGTGGTACATTGATATGGAATATAGTTTGGTGGTTCTCAAAAAATTTTTACATAAAATTCCCACATGACTTGGCAGTTTTACTCTTTGATCTGATATCTACCCCAAATAATTGAAAGCAGAGACTAAAGCAGATACTTGTTGTTATTCAGATTTCTACTACTGTGACAAAATACCTGAGATAAAAACTTACAACGAGGAAGAGTTTGTTTTGGCTCATGGTTTCAGGAGTATTGGTTCGTGATTGCTCAGTCCCATCACTTTTGGTTTGTGGTAAGGCAGAATATCATGGTGGGAAGCACATTGTGGAGCTAAGCTCTTCCATTCACAGTGACCAGGGAGCTGAGAGAGAGAGGTATGAAGGGACCCAGGTCCCAAAATATCTTTCAGGGTGTTTTAGTCAGCTTTTTTTTGCCACTGTGATGAAAGGACCCGACCAGAACAACTGTAAAGCAGGAAGAGTTTATTTGGGGGTTCACGTTTCAGAGATCTCAATCCACAGACAGCAGGTTCCATTCCTTGGGGCTTGAGGTGAGGTAGGACATCACAGTGGCAGAATGTGGTGGAGGAAAGCAGGTCATATGAGGATCAGGAAGCAGAAAGAGAAATTTCTACTTGCCAGATACCAATATATACCCCAAAGTCCCACCTCTTCAAGTCACACCCCACCTGCCTTCAGTTACCACTCAATTAATCCCATCAGGCATTGAATTCACTGACTGGGCTAAGGCTCTTGTAACCAAGTCATTTCTTCTCTGAACATTCTTGCATTGTCTCACAGATGTGAGCTTTTGGGGGACACCTCACATCCAAACCATAACACAGGGGAAGCCACCAGTGATCTAACTTCTTCCCATCTCAGAAAGTTTCCACCACCTCCCAACAGCATCATGAAGTGGAGACCAAACCTTCAACACATGAGCTTTCTTGGGACAGTCAAGATCCAAACCATAGCACTGTGCACCAGAATTCATTGCCGCATCATTCACAGTAGCCAAAAGGTAGAAACAACCCAAGTGCCCACCAATAGATGAATGGATAAGCAAAAGGTAGTTTATCCACACAACGGACTATTGTTCAGCCATAGAAAGGAATGACATACGCACACATACTCCAACATGGATGCATCCTGAAAATGACAAGTGAAATTGTTCAAATACAAGAAGGACAAACAAACATGCTTTCATTATATGAATTATCCAGAATAGGTGAACTCACAGTGACAGATAATTCGCAGAACATTAGATGTTACAGTGGACAGGGGTGAGGGTAAATGGGAGTCACTTGTGTAATGGGTATAGGGTTTCTTTTGTGATGATAGAAAAATTTTGCAAATAAATAATCACGATGTTACGTAATACTGCATGTAAATAATGCCAATGACCTGTCTACTTAAAAATGTAAATCTTATATATATTTATCACAAAATAAAAAGAAAAAAGTCAATTAGATAACCATTCTATTCTTTTCATGTGAAACCAGAAACTCTACTATGTTGATGATCTCATTTCATCTTCACACAGTGTTGTGAGATAAGAATTAGTGCCTCCATTTGACAGGGAAACCTGGGGCTCATGGCCAACTAGTCATTGACTGACAGAGCCAGGATTGCATTTAAATTCATCTTTCCCCTGGGCTATGGGGTCCATACATAAATTCCTCTGTCTGATCTATCAAGATAATCCAAATCCAAACATGGTGTGTGTGTGTGTGTGTGTGTGTGTGTGTGTGTGTCTACCCACTGGTTCTTTACTTTCTTAGATGGGAAGAGAGGGCCCCTGGGCTTCATACAGAGAATTTCCTGGTTCAGAAGGAAATAGAGTTTTCTCAAGAAGTCCAGTTGATTCTTTATCAAGGCAAGGGTTGCCACTGGAATGTGTCATCATCTTATGACCTCAGTTATCTGGAAGGCAGCCAAGCATGCAAAAGAGAGTGCAAAGCACCTGCTAACCACATGTTGGAGGGCAGAAAAACTACCCCAATTGGCTGTTCTGTTGGGGCTGCAGTCTTTCTGAAGCCTTTTCTTATCCTCAGGTCTGATCTCTAACTTGAGTAGAGAGAAGCCAGATCAGGGAGGAGAATGAGGTTGTTTTCAAAACAAAATTACAAATAATTGTAAAGAAGAGAGCCTGCCATGCATGGTGAGGTGGACCTCTTCATTACACCCTTCAAGTCTGGCACCTCCATTTCCATCTTCCTTCTGACTCCTTTTTATTCATTGGACTCAAATACTGGTGACACCCCGGGTTCTGTCCATCCCACTTGTCATGTAATATGACCTCCTGAGACAGAGCCCAACCATAGATATGACTTCAGTGACCAGCTCCCTGATGGACATTTACATCTCTAGCCCTGAACTTGACCATTATATCCATGACATACTTCCAACTGGATGCCCCAACCATATCCACCATCTTCTTCTGAAACCTGAATTTCTGTTTGAGTGACAGCATCAATCAACCAGTCACCCGACTCAGAAACCAGGCCAATATCCTGACCTCCACCACTTCCTAATCTTTTCTCTTTCCCTTCACTCCCCTTCCTTTTCCTGTCCTGCCAATTCTCCTGTGTGTTGCTAATCCAGTTCTTCTCTTCCACTCTTACTGTGCTTTGTTTAATTCTTCCTTTCAAAACCTTCCTGATCCTCTCCAATAGACCGTATTTATCACCAGTCTGAGTCCTTTGCCATCTGTTTTTCAAGGAGTAATTAAACAAACAAAACCACATTTGGTCATATTTTTCTATTTGTTTTAGACCTGAAAGCGTTCAGTGGTGAACATTTGTTTATAAGCTTAATTCCCAACATCCAGGTTTGATTGACAGACAAGTTCATTCCTGTTCTTTCCTACATGTTCTCGAGCTGCTTCCCTACTCACCACCTGAGCTACAGTTATTCTGGCCTACTAGTAATCTCCAATATGTGCCATAGCCCATCTTGCCTATGTGCTTGGGCATATTCTGTTCTCTGCACCTAGAACATCCATCCACTCCTGTGTATGCCACCTGTCTGCTCACCTACTACATATCCTTCACTTGAATATCATCTTCTCTTAGAAGTGTGTCCTGACCACCCTGAGTTGATTTGGAGGCTTCTCCTTTGTAGCCTCCTTTTATCAGACTGTAGGAAATCCACCCCACCCCTTACTGCACTGTCTTAATAGTGATTTTATTGCATAATACTCTCACTAGGCTAATTATAGCCTATTATTATAACATGTTTGGTAAATAGAAGAGGATGAAAGAGGTGGATTGAATGATATCTGCCTAGAAGATATCATTTTTCAGTCTAAATCAAAAAGGGTTACTAGACAACCCCTCCCAAAAATGATGGTAAGGCCCTGAGCTCCTGTGATTCCAACATTGCAATAACTAATTGTCATTTTTGTCTCCTTATGAAAGGAAGTCGAGAATGAAACCCATGTAAAAGAGGTAGGAGCTGAGAGGTAGGAGAACACATCGCTGACAGCAATGCTTGAGTATCTAACTCAACTTTGTGTGATGCTAAGCCTATTTTGTCTTTTCGTTGATGTTGCTCTACTTAGTTATACGTGGCAGAGTGTATTTTGACATATTCTACGTACATGGAGTATGACTTCCCATTCCTGGTTGTACAGGATTTACACTGGTTGTGTATTCATATATGAATACAAGAAAGTAATGTTCAATCCATTCTTCTATCTTTCCTATTCCTATTCCCCTTCCCTTGCCTTCATTCCCCCTTTGGCCTCTTTTGTCTTGATTTTCCCGTTACATGATAAAAGAAATTCTGTTTCAATAGGGCTTTCTATTTGGGTCTTCATCACTTTATCACTTTATATAGTAAATACAGAAATCAGAGTAGCCAAGGAAACTAAAATTAAAATGTAGATACAGAGTTCCTGTGGTCATATGATGACCATGTGTTTCCTTCCTTCAAAGCATTTCATCCAGTGACTCCCCTGGAGCATATGGTCACTGACCCTAGGGGCCTATAGCACAGGAAAGCGGTCCTTGGTAGGAGCAGTGGCCCACTTAGATGGAGCATCCCTACTGCCCATTCCAGCTGCATTTTTCAAAATTGCTTTGTTTTACATTTGTTTTTAATTACAAAAGCAAAATATGAATACATTCTTCTTGTAGAACTTGAAATATTATAGAGAAAGCAGGAAAGTGTCCAGACTTTTCCTTGACCCTTCCCTTTCAGAGGTCACCCTGTATTTAGCAAGTATTCCTTAAAACTTTATAACTTTGGGATGGGGATAGAGCTCAGTGATAGACCACTTACCTGGTATGTGTGAGGGCCTGGGTTCAATCTCCAGTACTGAAAAGCAAACAGCAACAACAACAAAACAAACTTAATAACTCTATAGGCACACAGAGGAACACCCAAGTTTGTTTTCAAATGGTTTTGTAGGGGATGCTGACTGCGATCACACAGGTTCTGCCTATATCTACACTAAGAGTGGAGTTGCATTAAAAAGTCCAGAAAATACTTCCCCTTTAACTCTACCATCCAAACCCAGAGGTTGCTCCTACCCTTCTTTTAAATCTGTTCTAGGTGTTTAGGAATTCTCTCTATGAGGGCTTCCTGGAAAAGGGAGGATGACTGAACCAGAATTTTTCTGTTTTTCTCCCCATTCATTTAAAACATTACATAAGTAATACATGAACATGTGTTCGATGCAACAGATTTTCAAAATACAGAAATACATGGAACAAAAGTTAAAAATCTGCCTTCATTTCACATCTCACTCGCCATTCGCTGTTCTTCTCATATACTCTGTATTTTTCTAGCTCTTTTTCTATGCATTTAGATTTTTCATATGCAATGCAGCAATATATCTTGTAACTTTTCTATGTCAGTATTATAAGATTAAAAGATTAAATCATGAAAAACTGAGAGTATGCCTTTAGGTAATGAGATACAGGATGGGCAAGTTTTGAAGAGTGGAGAGGCGCCAGGAAATTGTGCCACACAAGTTTGTATAGGGAGAGCTGGGCAGGTGGGGTATTGAGGAGTCGGATGGCTGGAGCACTCAGCGAAGCCATGTCAAAAGCAAGCCTCACCGAGCTTTTAATTTTTCTAGCCCTGCTCCTCAAATCCCCAGGCTAGAATCTTTTTTTTT
The DNA here is from genome assembly GCA_020662805.1 of Glaucomys volans. NCBI lineage: Eukaryota > Metazoa > Chordata > Mammalia > Rodentia > Sciuridae > Glaucomys > Glaucomys volans. Next base: position 378,421 of record JAJEJO010000455.1, on the reverse strand, counting down.
TTTATTTCTAATTGCTATTTAAATTTGGTGTTTTTAAAAATCGCAATGGTTATTTTTTTTCCAGATAAACAAGGTAGATACTGTTTTTCCTCCCTATGTGCTAATTTCATAACTTGAGATAGATGGCTTTTGAGGAATGATTCTTGTTTTGAGTTCTCCTTTTTATCTGGCAGAAATTTCCTCTTTCTTGTTCTTTTCTCCTTTTTTTTCTTCCTGTTCCTCTACTTTCTTTCTTCTAGTAGTCAATATTTGGGGAAAGGGAAAGAAAAAAAATTTTTTTTTTCTGTTTTGGATTTTCATTTAATGTAGCTCAGTCTTATGATGACCTACCTGACACACCATTTTACACTGAGACTTATAGAATGTTAAATACACCTCCAAAACAGTCAAACGTGTTGGCTTGGTGTCATACAAGATAGGCCTCCAGGATGACAATACTACCCTGTTCTCTGGAGAGCAAGGTAGTGCCACAGAAAGAAACAGGAGCTCCAAAGAATCAGGCAGGCATAGGGAGATGTCCAAGTTCTATACCCGCTCATTTCAGGACCTCAAGAAGGTACCTAAACAGGGAAATTCTTCATGGGGTAGTTCTCAGATTTATATGCATATAAAACATTGATTCCCTAGATGAGTGCTGTTTTCCTATCTGAACACTTCGAGTTTTGACTTTAAAAATAGTTGATAGTCAATGGAAATTTCATACTTTCACCAAGTCAAAGCAAAACAAAAAGGGAAAGAGTGATTCAATGTGCAGCTCTGTCTGAAAGAAAACACCGTTTTGTGCATCTCTTTTGCTTTATTCACTTGGAAACCTGAGCTTATCTGACCTAGTGCTGGAAGGAAAAGAAGCCCTAGAAACGTGATTCCACATCCACAGATGAGAAGATAGAATACATGCCGAGCACGTTTGGAAGCTAGCACAGTGCCTAACACAGTTAGTAAAGATATAACAGCAATTTTACCATCATAGCAAACTACCTTCTTAAGCCTCCTAAATTTCATTTTCAAATCCTCTTTTCATTTTCCTGTTTGTATATCTGGAAGTTTGGGTTTTGTGAATGACCTAAAACGAGCTTAAGCAAATACACGTATACAAGAATGTATTGACTCTTTTCACTGGAAAAACAGCAGTGGGGGCTGACCTGAAGTACTATTGCATTGGAGAACATTACCCCCATTTCCTTTCCTGGGCTCCCTCTGTGCGTGTTAGCCTGATGGCTTCTGAGAGACAGTCTATATGGATTCAGTAAGCTTCAGGCTTACATGGTTCCAAACCCATCTCTTTCTCGAAATGAACATATAAAATGCCAGGGATGAACTCTGATTGGTTCTCCCTGGATCATGTGACCATCATTTGAACCAGTATCTGTGGCAAGCGGGGAAGAGATGTTCTGATTGACAGGTTGCATCCTATACTGAATTCTGTGGTCAGTGTGAACAAGGTTTGGTGAGTTCTTCAGAAACAAACAGGATGGAGAGGGGGCATTCCCTAAAGGGAAGAGATGAACTTTGATTAGAGACAGAGGGAGGAAGATTTGCTGGGCAGACCACATGACAGATGTCTATGCTTGAGATGATCTTCTACAAATGATCTTCTAGCTTTAACTGGGTACATATATTAAAATTGAGTTTTGAAATTTTATCTATCAGGTTCTCTATCTCCTGTGAAAGTGTATTTGTCTCATTACTTCAGGAAAATATATCTTAAAGTACTGAGGGAAATGATTATTTTTCAGAGCTGCTTCAATAGTGGTAATAGGAAGGGACACTAGGAAGGGATGCTTCACTAAAACCAATGAATTCTCACTAAATCCTCACTCATTGTCCATTTGATGGTTTTCTTCTTTCTGTACTTGCTAAAAGTAGCTGATGGAAAAGTGGACAGATGAGAAATTGTGATTTTGTAGTTAAAACCAGTATGTGGTGAATTACTTTGTTTTCTTTAAATAACACCAAATGAATCTGCCAGGCAGATTCTAACCTGGTAGTTATCATTGGCTTCACTTAGTTGAGGGAGGTGAGTAAGGGGTGGGAGGTGGGGGATACTATCTTTGAGAAGGGTAAGGCTACTTGTGGAGACACCTGTTTTTTTAAAAAAGATGATATACTTTTTTTTTTTTTTCCTTTTCTTTCCTAGCTTAGCCCAAAAATCTCAGTTTGGCGGAAGCCCTGCTTTCTGGATGAAACGACCAGGACAAACTTCAGGTCTGGCCTTTTATTGCTCTTCTCCCAGCTTCTCCTCCCTCTGTGGGAAGCTCCATCATGCCCCTGTTCAGTGTGACTGGGTACTAGAAACTAGAGGGTATGCATCATTTTTGGATCAATTGTTTTCTTCTCTCTGGGGCTGGCTCTCAGCCTAAGCTGCAAGTACTTGTACGTTAGATGGTAGAAGAAACTGACAGTAAGGTTAAGTCAGTGCTTCCTGAACTTTTATGTCCACACAGATCACCTTGTTAAAATCTGTGATTCCATTACTCAGCCATAAAGAATAAAATTATGGCATTTGCTGGTAAATGGGTGGAGTTGGAGAATGTCATGCTAAGTGAAATAAGCCAAGCCCAAGAAACCAAAGGCTGAATGTTTTATCTGATAAGTGGATGATGATACATAACGGGGATGAGAGGGAGGGGTGGTGGCAGGGGGGCAAGAGAAGAAAGGAGGAAATTTGTATGGTGTAGAGGAAAATGGGGTGGGATGGGGTGGGGGAAGGAAAGATGGTAGACCGAGATGGACAGTATTACCCTATGTATATGTAAGATTACATGAATCGTGCGAATCTACATAGTGTCCAACCATAGAAATGAAAGTTGTACCCCATTTGTGTACAAGAAAATAAATTAATTCATTAAAAAAAATCTGCTGATTCCCATTCAGCAGATCTGGGCAGGTACCTTTTAACAAATTCCCCATTGAAGCTGACGCTGCTGGTCCATAGATCATTTTATTTAACAAAGCAGTAAAATCACAGTTAGGTGTTCCCAAGTTTTATTTAAAGCTGTTTTGTACCTCAGTGAGGTGGGTTAAATCCTGTCCCTACCTTTTTAGTTAGAGCCTTGATTTGTCATTTGTGCAGGTCTGAGCACCACACTCTTAAGGTATGATGACATGAGGAACACACTCGTGGATTAAAGAGCACACAGAAGATATATAAAACAGATTGAATGTAAAAAGACAAAATGTTTTTCTGTTTGTGCATTGATCCTAGAGATGTTCACAAGATCATTAGAGTATAACTCCAATAGGTTAGTATAAACAGGGATAACGTTACCAGCAATATTCATGTGACAACTTTCCAAGTGTTTTACTTTTTTAAAAATTTAATGTTATGCTATAGTCTTACTTCGCTAAGAATCTCTAGCTGGGCGTGGTGGCGCACGCCTGTAATCCAAGTGATTTAGGAGGCTGAGTCAGGAGGATCACGAGTTCAAAGCCAGCCTCAGCAACTTAGCGAGGCCCCAAGCAACTCAGTGAGACCCTGTCTCTAAATAAAATACAAAATAGGGCTGGGGATGTGGCTCAGTGGCCGAGCGTCCCTGAGTTCAATCCCTGTTTCAAAAAAAAAAAAAAAAAAAAAAGTGTCTGTGTCACAAGTACAAAATAAACATCAGGTTTAAAAGAATACCTCCCCAAAGGATCTCAGTAAAGATTTTTAAAATATTAATCATAAGTTGAAATAATTTTTAAATATATTGGGTGATGACAAATATATTACTGAAATTAATTTCATTTATTCCCTCTTTTCTTTTTTAATGTGGCTATCAGAATATTTTAGATGACTTATTTGGTTCCTGTTGTATTTCCAATGAATGGTGCTGGTCTAGAGCAGTTGATCAGTGACACTCACTTTTCTGTGTCTATGACTCACCTGAAAATCTTGTTAAAATGTAGGTCTGGCCCAAGTTGGCCTGAAGTAGGCCTGGAATTCTGCATTTTTTATAAGTTCTCTGCTGATACTAACACTGCTATCCCTCAGAGCACACTTTGAGTACCAAAGGATTAGAAGACTTATGACAGGGTCAATTAAATGTGGATTGAAATAAAGGATTAAGAAAAATATGTAGGAATACGTTTATTGCAGAAAGAGTGATAAATAGATGTCACAGAGGAAGTAACTGACAGATTCTCATGCTGCATGAGGATAGTTTCTCAGTTAAGCTTTTGAGAAATAGTAAAGCCGACTTCCATGTGCTAGCAATACCAACATTGGTTTCCATACCTTCTAAACACAGGCATGAATATACAGTTCTCATAGTTGAATTCAACCAATGTTCGGATTTGGAGCAGATGAGCACACTAGGGAGATGCTGAGGACAAAGAAATGAAGTTCCAGCAGCTCATCACAGAATCAAGAAAGAAACACAAGTGGCTGAAATGCAGCCCAAGAAACCCTGAGCTCATGGTGGTGCCTCCTTTGTTTTGCTTCCTTGAACCTCTCTGCTAATTATCGCCCTCTGAGTTCCCTGTGGAATTCCCCACCTCCCCAACTGCATCCCCTCTGTGTTTTGGGGGTGTGGACTGCTGGACTCCACCCAAAGATCCAAAGTGAAGTGGATGAGTCAGACCTGGATAGACAGCACAGTGTTCTGGACACAGACTGAACAAGGAGGGACACATAACCCCACAAAAGGAAATTAGATTCCGGAAGAGAATTTGAATTTCCAGTGGAATAAGAGTCTGAAGGGGTCCCTTGCCATCCTGCTGCCATGGCAACCTCAGGATGGAGCACCACCCATTCCAAGGCACTTAAGGTACTGATCAATACCAACGTTGTTCTCATCTTTTGAGACCCCTGTCAAGCTGTCCCTGAAGGTAGATATACTCCTGGGCCCTTTAATTTTGTAAACCAACAAATTCCATTTGCTTCAACAAGTTTAATTTGCATTTCTACTCCTTATAAACTAAAGAGGTCTCACTGATAAACCAGTCGCACAAAGAGAATGGGAGAAGCCATTTTGCCTAGGAGTTTCAGAGAGCACTTGGCATTTAAATTCACTGCCATAAATGACTAAGGAAGATCTAATGGACCCTTTGATGATGAGAACGTGTTCCTTGTGACATGTCTGGATTCTGAAAATTGGGCAGGAGTCCTAAAATGTCAGGTAGAGTCCATGCATACAAGAATATGCTCCTAGTTTCTAAGAGAAGTCAGCGGAATATTTTTTTCCTGCTATAATAATGAGACAGCTCCTCATTAGGGCTTAAATATCATGTGTGAGTTGTCTTTCCTAACCTCTCTGTCTAAAATTGTCTTGATGCCTCCTTTTTTCCATTTTTAAGTGCCCGAAGAACACTGTAATTATCTTTATTTTTCATTATCTTACTTATCATTTTTAATTTGTCATTTTGACCTTAGAATATAAACTGAAGGGTCAGAAACTTTTCAGTCTTTATGAGTGCCCCAGCTGTAGTGTCTAGCACGGTCCTTGCCATCTGGAGGTACTTATATATTTGTCTAATTAATGTTCAAGTAATTAAGAGTATTGAATCCAGGCTTGGCTTCCAAATATTTTGTAATGATATAGAGAAATTCTATCAGATGCAGAGAAAAGAAATTAAAAGAATGAGCCGGGTGCCGCGGCGCACGCCTGTAATCCCAGCACTGGGGAGGCTGAGGCAGGAGGATCGTGAGTTCAAAGCCAGCCTCAGCAACTTAGCGAGGCCCTAAGTAATTCAGTGAGACCCTGTCTCTAAATAAAATACAAAATGGGGCTGGGGATGTGGCTCAGTGGTGGAGTGCCCCTGGGTTCAATCCCTGGTACCAACAAAACAAAACAAAACAAACAAACAAACAAACAAACAAAGAAATCAAAAGGATGAAGGGGTGAGGAGTAAGTTCATTAAGGAACCCTGAAAGGGAGGAATATAGATAATTCTGGAAAAGAGAACCCTCAGGGATTACTTTATTTCACAATTATATTGCGTTAATCAGCTCTTCTTCACTGTAATCAAAATACCTGACAAGAACAACTTAGAGGAGGAAATATTTATTTTGGCTCATGGTTTCAAAGGATTCAGTCCCCATCAACTTAGCTCAAGGCAGCCAGGAAGGTGTGTGTGTGTGTGTGTGTGTGGCAGGGGTGGGGGAGGTAAGTTACACCACAAGATCAAGAGCACAAGCACTGGGGGGAAGATAAACCCTTTTGGGCATGCCCCCAATGACCTACTTCCCCCAACTAGGTCCCATCTCCCAGTAGTTCATCCAGCTATTAGTGAATTAATCCATCAAATGGACAAATGGCTTAATCCACTAATGAGGTCAGAGCCCTTGTGATCCAATCATTGCCTAAACCTTGATGCACTGGGGCCCAGACTTTCAACACATGAGCTTTTGGGGCACATGCCAGATCCAAACCATCACATATATAAAGGTTCTTTATTTTAAAAAATAGAAAAGTTACCCTCTGTTGTCACAAATTTCTAAATCAAAGGGAGAAACAAATGAGCCCTTTTACAGGTGCTTACTCAATATTTGACCATCATCAGGCTAAAGGAAGTATTTCAGTGCTCATCATACTGTTTCTTCCTTCAGTCACCCTACCTTCATCAAGAAAGCAGAGAAATTTGGTTGTTTACCCATAGTAAATATTCTCTTCTTCATTGTGAGGGACAGAAACTTGATTTTATTTAATATGTAATATCTGCTTCTAAGAAATTCTGTGCTTCAGTTTCTGTAGCAGGTGATGACATTCTGGTCAATGAGGTGTAAGGCGTGGTATTGTGTGTGGGGGGAAAAAACCCTTGAAGGAATTACTGGGAATTGCTTCCTTTTTCCAACCTCTTCTTCTTCCTTCTGATCCTGGAAGGCAGATGTAATGGCTGGTAATTCAGTAGTTATTTTATGAGTTTGGAAGTCACACACTGAGAGTGATAAAACAGGAAGAGACATCTTGGGTTGCTGCTGTTTTCAGGGAGTTGCCATGATGACCCTGGAGTACCAAGTTTGAGACTCTTTTTGGGTGGAATAAAAACCCTTGTATTTTCAGTCACTACTTACATTCTTAGTTACATGTAGCCAAACTTAATTCTGATACATCCAGGGTTCCTCTTTTTTAGTGAAATATATCAAGTCCATATTACAGAAGATTTTTTTAAATAATAGGAAAGGAAACAAGTATTTTGGAGAGTTTAATATAACATCCTGAATTCAGGTCTCTTTGCATACATAAGAGGGAAGGAGAGTCTAATGAACTGATAAATTACAGAGAAGATTTAATAAAGATAGTATAAAACATTGTATATGTAGAGGCTCATATAGTCATTTATAGTCTTGAAGTGACTTTTAGACATTTAAGAATGTGTAGCTAATAAAAGTTGGCTGCTTTAACTGGGAAGTATCATTCATAAAAATGAACCAGGAATAAAAAAAGTGTCTGTTGTTTCTTTAAATAGCTAGTTAATATTAGGCTATTTTAATGGAATTCTGGTGTATAAGGGACTAAAATAGAACCTTTCAATATATTTTGCAATTTCCAGGGCTTGTTGAAATTTAGGGATTGTCTGTTTTATTCTCCAGATGATGAAGAGAAAGAAAAGAGCAATAAAAATGAGTAAAGGGGTAGAAATTAGGTCGTTTGGGAAATGGTGTTAAAATATAGTTTGTCTAGCTTGGAAAAGAAAAAGTAAAAGAGGACTCAAAAGTATTTCATGCACTTCAAGAGTTATTGAAAGGAGGTTGGTCAGTTTTTAACCATGAAAAGAACAAAATCAAATCACCTTAAGTGGAAGGAACTTTTTTTCTTTTTTTGGTACCAAGAGTTGAACCCAGAGGTGCTTAACCCCTGAGCCACTTCCCCAGCCCTTTTCTGTATCTTATTTAGAGCTGGGGCCCCTCTGAGTTTCTTAGGGCCTCGCTAAGTTGCTGAGGCTGACTTTGAACTCATAATCCTCCTGCCTCAGCCTCTCAAACCACTGGGATTACAGGTGTGCACCACTGTGCCTGACTGGAAGGAACTTCTTATTGATGGGGTTTGTGGTGCCTGTGAATCTCCCCTTTAGGGTTTTCCCTCCATCTGTGTCTAAAGAAGATATTTGTCCTTACTGGGGCAGACATACAACCTGGGTATGACTTTGCTGAGCAAACCAGGGTTCAGAGTGTCTAATCTGTACCACAGAATCCTGCATAATATTGTGTGGGGTTCGAGGAACCCACTGTATGGCAGAGGTGCAGCAATAGGAATGTGATGATAGAATCCATGGGTCCTACAACATATTGATAAATGCTGCCTGATGGACACTTAAAATGACTCTTAAAAGTCCAGCTGAGGAGCCATCTTGGGGATGATGTTCTGTTGTGGGGGAGCCCTGTTCTTCAAAACATGGTATATACTTAGCGGTCAAATGATACTGTGCCCAGTAGCTAGACTCCCCTCCCCCAACCCTAGTAGATGATCTCAAAAGTTTCCATGAAGTTGACTCAAGTTTATCAGTTATTTCATTTGCCAGGATTAGTTTAGGGAGAAGTGGGTGGGTGACTTTTGGAACAATTCAGTTCCCATTGAACACATAGTGACTAGTAAGAGGAAGCCACCCTTCCCTTCTGGCTTTGGATGGTGGTGTAACACTAATGCTTGGAGCAGATGCAGTTATAGCTGTGAAGGGAGAGGCAATGTGGGTACTGAGAAGGGTAAAGAGGTTGAAGGAGCTGGGATCTTAAAGACACTGTGGAGCCTTTGCAGCAAAACTGGCACTGCCAGCTGGACATTTTGTTTAGTTGGGTAAGTGATGGTTTTATCGTTTAAGCCACTATTAGTCATAAATGGGTAATTTCAGGTGGAATACATGGCATTCATTGCTGGTTAAGCCTTCCCACATTTATTCCTTCCCTTGGCTTCCTCTTTGCTGATGGAGCTGAACTTCCATTAGACATGCCAAAAAATGCTGGCATTTCCCAGCCTCCCTTGCAGCTAGGATATGGATGTGTGATCATTGGGATTTGCAGAATGGTCTACTGTGAACCTTCTGAGAAAGAGTTTAACAAAAAATGGAGTTTGGCAAACACATCTCTACTCTTTGGTTAGATGCAGCTGTGTCTTTATGTGACACCTGAAACTGTGACTGACATCTAAGACTTTTGTGGGGTGATGACCCACAGATGAAGCTGATATGCTGAGACTGAGCGAAAGATGGGAAAAGCCAGTTCATTGATGACAAAGTTCCTGGACTGATTTTGGACTTGCCCTGCCTCTTGAGGTTTTTTTTTTTTTTTTTTTTTTTTTAAATTTTTTTTGGTAGAGTGTTCTGTTCCTTGAAGCCAGGACCTTCTTATCTCACAGAATATCATCTGTCACCTTAACCCCTCTTCCTCCAAACTCACTGGAAGTGAAAGACCAAAATAGATTCTGTTAAAATTTTAAACATTAGGTCAAAACAGGTCATTAGATATTCCTTATAGAACACAGATCATTAGGTAGTCACGCAAATTACAAAGACATTAATGTTCCTGTTGTTTGGAGAATAAACAAAATATTAAAAGGGACTGCCTTGCTCCTATAGATGTTTTCATTCAGTTGGTCATTAGTTTCTACATTGAACTTTTATAAGAATAAGGAAAATGCAGCAAATTCTACAACTTTCAAAAGCTCTAAATAAAAATATACTGAAAACCTTTCTAGAAGAAAAGCAAGGGCATATGTGTTTTTTTTTAATAATAATAAAAAAACCCTAGAGAGTAGAAACATTGCATTTGTTTTATCTGTCAAACGGAAAACAAGACAAGAATTTATCATTTTAATTCCAAGGAGTATTTTCTTTTAATACAGTTCTGTGCTTATAATATATAATGTACGCATCCCATAATATGGAAAGAGATAATGAAAAAATACTGGTGAAATTTTTCTCATCTGGTTTAGGATCATTGATGGGGAAAAACGGTCCACTGTTAGTTTTCATCCAGTAGAAGTCAGGTTTTTCTGGAGGCTTCTCAAGGCTCTGGAACTGCCACTTCTAAGATCCGCAACCCTCTGCACAGCAGAACTGTTGAGTTCCACTTACTCTGTGTCTCTTTTGCTATTCTTTCCACGGATTAAGGAGCAATGGGACTGCCATATTTTCTAGTGGGAAAACAGGTTGCCTGAGTCAGGTGTCCTTCCCTTTAGGTAGCTGAACTGGCTCTGGGCCCGTGAGTGAGTTCTCTCCGGTGATCATCGCTCCACCTTGTGCAAGTTCTGGCAGCTTCCCGATTTTGACATTCTCTTGGGAAGTGAGCCCTACTTTAGCCTGAGGCTGGCTCAGGAACGCAACCTTTCACCTAATTTAAAAAAAAGTTCACAGATTCACAGACCGACTAAATAATAGGTTGGTTTAAGGGTGGGGGGAAAAAAGTCCCCAATCCTACTGTTACTTGGTTACTGAAAGTTTTCTTTCTTACTTAGTACACTGCAGTTTTCGTTCTACTCATTAGCGTTTGTGGTGTGTGTGTGTGTGTTTTGTTTTGGTTGCTCGTGGGGAGGCTGTCTACCTGCATCAAAGTACCTTTTTTCTTTTTGTAGCGCCTCAAACAAGAAGCAATGGCAAACTCTAAAAATACAGAAACACTTTTAGATTCCCAAGAGCGTTCAAAACCATAATTTGGAGTCAACTTTATCCTTTGAAAACAGATCTCAAACTTGCATAGTGAGTGAATTTAAGGGAAAACGGGTTATCTGCTGGGTTAGGTCAAGTCCACAAAATAGAAATAATAATCGGCATGTTTGGAGCTTTAGAGTGTCTTCCCGCTCCAGGCATTTCCAAAAGTAGTTTTATTTTGCAAGATGGATCAGAAATTTGTGCACAGGATAACGAATCTAGTTAAACGAGGAAAGAAAAAGAACATGCATATTAGTTCATGATTTACATTAAGATTTATATATCACAGCAATAAAAGTACGTTTGCAGTTCTTTATGGGGGGGCAGGATGGTCTCCTCTCCTGAGGGACCGCCCTTCTGCAGACCCTGCGCGATCAACTTCTCCTCCCACGTCGCGGCCGCCCACCGGCTCCCTCCCACAGCCAGCGGCGGCCAGGTCTCCCCTTGCGGATCCCCTCCCCGACCCGCGCGGCCGCGGCCAGGTCTGGTCGGCGGCGGCTCCGCAAAATGACCCGTAGTAACCCCGCCCCGCCCCGGGCCGCCAGCGCCGCGCTCCCCGGCCGGCCTGCGATAGGCCCAGCCCCGCACGCGCCACCGCCCGCGGGCCAATGGGCGGCGGCCTCTCTGCATATGCAACGAGCGCAAGCCGGGGGTGCGCGTCCCGGGGTTCGGCTCAACAGACGCTGCTCAGCCGGCGCCGGGGAGCGACGTCGCCGTTGTCGCCGCGGCCGGGGCTGGGACGAGGAGGCGGCGGACGGGACGCAGACGGTCGTTTCCTCGCAGTGCGGCCGCGCCGGCCGCGCCGGGGTCCCCTGGAGGCGGCGCGGGGCGTGAATGCTCCGGGGCTCAGCCAGGCCTGCGTGGGCCCGAGGCCGGAGGAACCGCGGCCCCGGCGTCGCGGTGAGTGCGGCGCCCGTTGTGGGAGCGGCGGGGGCCGGTTGGCGGCGCAGCCTCCGCGTGCGGTCGGCTGGGCCCGAGGGGCGCCCGGGTGCGGGGAACGCGGCCGGCCTGGGCCCGGGTCTCCCGCGTCGCCACGGTGCTGTTCGCGCAGGCGGCCAGTGGAGCTGGGGAGAAGCAGCGGTCAGGGTGGGAGGCGTCGGTGCCGGGTCGGGGGAGCGGGCGGCGGGGGCCTCTGCTCAGAGCCCACGTGAGCCGCATCCCGGAGGAAGGATGCGCGGGTCCCTCCCGGCGCTGCGGGGACGGGGGCGGGGTCGCCCACTCTAATAAGATGGTGCAGTGTCCGTGGGAGGCAGCCCAGCCCAGCGGTTTCGGAAAACCCAGGCTGGAGGGGCGGGAGGGTGCGTGGCTGCAGGGTGTGGGAAGGATTTGGGCGTGTGAGGAGGGTCGACCTTGGCTGTTTGTTCTGGGCGCTCTAACTAGGTGGTAGGGCTGGAGTTGAGACCCGGGTTTGGGGTTGCTTGTGGTGGGTATAGTTTTCCTAAGTGCTTTTTAATTACATACTAGTATGTCATGGGATGCGTAAGTAGCACTGAGAGAGTGCTTACCGCCAGCAGTCCTAGGCGGGTAGGTATTATCAGGCCCGTTTCACAGATGAAGACCCCGAGGCACAGATTGAACTGGTTTGCCCAGACTCTCTAGTTCTAGAAAATGTGCTTCCAGCTATTGCATATAGGGCCCCTCCAAAACAGAAAGGGTACAACAATGTCTTGAAAATTATATTGGAGCTAGAGAGGGAATAAGCTCTGTGAAAGCGATTATAGCTGAATAAAATGACAGCTGACATTTATTGAATACCGTGCACTGTTCTAAGAGCTTTATGCACGGTGCTTTTAAACCATTAACAACCTGCTAGGGCCGTGGTTACCCATTTCACAGCGGGAGAAACTGCAGCGGGGACACGTTAACTTGCCCCAGATCTGGGCTAGTAAGAGGAGAAGCTGGGGTTCTGATGGTCCTGTCTAAATCCAGAGCTCTTACATCTGATCACTATAATATGCTGCCTCTCCTTGGTGGCTGACTGAATAGTTTCCTGGGTGGATTTTTGGTCTGGGTGACCAGGAGAGCTGTAGTTTGATGACACCATCTCTCGGGATCATTGGAACCTATTTTGTGTTCCCAGATTGGCTCCAAGTGCTGCTAAGTTGTTCCTGAGAGTGTATTAAAAAGTTATCACAAGGAAGAGGCATTGAGAAATGGGAGTCAATTGCACAGACTTTATTCTTGTGTGTTCTGGTATCTTCCCATGCAGTTCTCACAGGTAGGTAAGTAAGAGTAAGGTCTACATGGTCACTGTAGCATTCATTTCCCCTTTTGGCATTTTCTGATTTCTGTCAAAGGGGTTGATTCTGTGGGATGGCAGAGTTGTTGGGGGATAGGATTAGTAAGACATTTGTGCTGAGTGACTTAAAGCTCAAATGTCCTATGAGTCTAAAAATGCCCTTGAAGGAAGAAAGGAAAGAAGGGAGAAATGAAGGACAGATCATTTATGAAGGGAAAATCAGCCTCTCTGCTTTGCAGGGGCCAGTGTTGAGGGGGATCAGATATTCAAGCCTCAAGGTCTGTTTCATTTTTTCCCTGCTGTCTGGTTCCAGTTAAATGACTAATTCTTTTGGGGGGGATAAGGTGGGTGGGTGTTAGGGATTGAACCCAGGGGTGCTTAACCACTGACCCACATCCCCAGCCCTTTTTATTTTTTTTTTTTGAGACGGTCTCACTAAGTTGCTTAGGCTGGCCTTGAACTTGTGATCCTCCTGACCTAGCCTCCTGAGTTGCTGGGATTGTAGGTGTGTACCACCATGTCTGGCACTAGTTCATTTATTCATTCAATTAATTGCTCTACTAGAACCTTCTAACGTCTGTTTCATGTCAGGAACCTTGCTAGGTGCTGGGGATACAGCAGTAAATAGGATTGATTTGACCTGTGCCCTTAGGCAGGAAACAGACTCCAAGTAAATGATCGTACAGATAAATGAATAATTACAAGTTCTGGTACATGCAGTGGAGGAAAGATATTGGGTGAATGAAGATTATAATCAAGATTGTGATTTAGATGAAACTCTAGGGAACTTTTTTGAATCAATATGGTGAGATTTTACTAGGTGACAGTCTTGCATTCTGAGATTGTAACTGAATGTACATAACACAAGAGTTTGAGAACTTTAGAGCAATGCTTATTCATTTCAGCATCTGTCCCTGTCTATAATGTTATTCTAACTCACCTTTCAACATATGTAAAGGAGATAGGAAACTTTTTCAGTCATTCTGTCTGCCTTCAGGGTACTTAAATCTTTAATATTCCTGAAATATTTACATTTTTTTCCCTGTTGAACAGTTGGAAAGCAGAAATCTTTTGTGTGAGATTTGGATTTGAAGATGGGATTTAGATCCCCCCCCCCGAAGCTGGGCCAAAGATGGTAGGCTTTTCTAATTTTAGATAAGCAGCATCATAATTATCAAAATATCTATTGTAGTTTATCGATTGTAGAGTGACTTAACTTTAAATTCTCAGCTCGTAGGAGACAAGTGATGGCATGGATTGGGAAATATAAACTTATTAAATACATCAATATTTCAGTTGAACATGTATGAAGTCCATACAGATAATTCATTGCAGTGCTTTTACTAAGTGTGAGCTGCATACAAAGCACTGAACTTAGTTGTACCTTGTGGAATAAATACAAAAATGACAGTCCCTATCTTCAAGATTTCAGTGTAATGAATACTAATACTCAAATATAACTTTCCCTGCTTTCCAAAGTACTTATTGGATATTGGCTCATAGGAACCTTTAAAAGAGCCCTGGTGAACAGAAATATTGAGAAAGTGGAGATTTTAGAGTAAAATTGTCACAGCGTGGTAATAAACAGTATTAAGGTGTGAGGTGTTGAATGGTTATTAGATTTTGCACTCACCGTTGGTATGTGTGCTTGTCACTGACCTGGGGCTTCGAACTTGGTTTTGGATGTGGGGAGAGCATGACTGTAGCTTTGGAAATGATCCCTTGGAGCTGCCCTCTGGTGAGGTACTGGTTTAGGGTGCAGAAACAGGGTGAGCCCTGGTGATAGCTGAAACCAGGCTAGTGAGTGAGAGTGTGTAGAGAGGGGCCCTAGGAGGAGGCCTGGATGGTGCGGTGGAGGAGGCCTGGATGGTGCGGTAGAGGAGGCAGAGTTTGCAAAGAGACAAGAGGAGTGGCCAGGAAAGTCCGAGGACAGCCAGAAGCAGATGTTGCTGCTGGGGAGGTATTAGTACTGTGGAATGCTCCTGAGAGAGGAGAATTGAGGACCATCCTTGGGTTAGCACCATGGAAGTTGTTGGTGACCTACACAGGAGGTGCCGATCTGGTGGCAGGTGAGGGAAATGGAGACAGAAAGTATATAGGAAACTTGTTTAAATGTCGAGGAGAAGGCTTGTTGAGAGGCAGAGGTTGAATGTAGGTAGAAAGGGTCACTCATTTCTGCATAGTTCCTGAGAGGGTGGGAGGCGGATGAAATTCAGAGCACTAGCAAGACCTATGACTTAGCCAGGAGGAGGGGCGAGGGCCTGTCTTCTGTAGGAATGAAAAACAAACCTCTACTTCACAGAGTTCTGAACACATTCCTTAAAATTGCCAAGAACTGTAATATTCCTCAAAATCAAACCAATTTTTGCTGACTCATGACCTAGTCTTTGAGAAACCCACACCACAGAAACATTGTATGAAATTGGTTTAGTATGTGGTTTAGTCTTGATTTCATCCACCTTTTTAAGTTATATACTTTAATCTGACTTTTGATTACAGTTTATGCCTTTTCTGAAGGAGAAATATTAAAATCCGTGATTTCCCATGTGCTTAGTTTTGTTTTCTTAAAAAGTTTTCAGATTACTTTTCTGAGATTTTAAATGCCTTTTTAATTAAAGTTTTAGCATGTGTTATTACTGGAATATGCTTTCTTTTGCACTACTGTTTCCCATTTTGAAGGATGATTCAGTGGACTCATTTGACCAGCTGTTTATTTAGAATTGGAGGTACTCAAGTAACTAGCCTTTTTTTAGGTAAGTCACTTCCAAATATAGGTATCTACTTATTTGTGAAGCCATTTGTTGTAATGGAATGCAGGGCCATTGATTTATTCATTCATCTATTTATTTAATGCCTATCTTTCAAGGCCCTGGTAATTTGGAAATGATGAGTTAGTTTCTGCTCTCAAAGAGCTCATGAAAGGGAAGAAGTGTATGAACCAACATTATAGTGTGGTGCAGTGGAAGAAGGCATGTAAGTAGATAGATACATGACATATAATTTAATCAGTGCTGCAGTGGAAGAAAAAAATGCGGGGTGGGTACAGAGCAGTGGGGGTGAGCCAGGTTTCCCAAGATAACCGAGTTTTGCAGGTAAACATGGGAGCCAGGAAAGAGAATGCTTTACCTTGATTTGGACCAGGTGGTTGTGTGTGTGTGTGTGTGTGTGTTTGTGTGTATGTATGTGTACATACACAGATATATATGTACACATTGAAGATTAAATATTATTGCTAAGAAAATTAAAATTTCTTTCTTACTATCCCACCATTGCTTGCTCAAGAGGTGAAAAGCTGCCCATTTTTTCCCTATCCTATCATGGTCAGCTCTTTCTTTTGTCTATTTCGTGTAAAAAGTAATTGGTCTTAATTGTATTCTTTTGTTACAAAACCTGGTTTTTCTTTTTTTAAACGGATGGAATTAAGTAATAGGTAACGCATTTACTATGGCCAGGAACTTTTCTATTTTCTTTTCCATCTTTTATGAGATAGGTTCTTTTATCATTCTTATTTTACATGTGAGGAAACTGAGGTAACAGGAGATCAAAAGTGACTTGCCTCAGTTTGTGGTGGGTTTTATCCCCTGCAGTGTGGTTCCAGAGCCCATCCTTTCTAGCCCTTTGTCTTGAAGTTCATTCACATTGACTTCTAAAGGCATAATTATATCTGGAAGGGCACTATGATGACATTTAAGGGCAATGTTTGTATCTGTTTTAGTTGCACATTTATTGTCCCTAATAAAGCCTTAATTTCTCTTTTATAGTAGGAAAACATAAGGAGTAACAGAATTTTGCTAGAATTTTCTTGTACTTAAACGTAAATACTTCTGGATACATTCTTTTCTAACATTCCTTCACAGTAGTCATTATCATTGCCCTTTCCTTCCATCCTCCATCCCTCCCTTTCTTCTTTTCCTCCTTTCCCCCTTCCCTCCATCCCTCCCTCCCTCCCTCGCAGGGCCTTGTGTATTGCATGACAAGTACTCTACCACTGAATTACATCCCCAGGCCTATCACTGCCTTCTTAGATTTCTCTTTTGGATCAGAAATATAATGGAATTTGTGAAGCCATAATCTGCCAATTTAATTTTTTCCTCTTGTACATACATTTTTTTTCCTCTTGTAGATGCACTTTATGACTCAAAAATATTTCATAACATTTAATACAGTTAAAGAAACCAACTCCTGTCCCCCAAATCTTCCACTTAGCCACTGCTTTGAATTTGATGTTAATTATTTCTATGCATTTTCCACAGTTTTACTACACATTAGTATCCTCAGAGCATACTGTATTGTTTTGTACGTGTTTAAACTTTAATTTTTTATGTATTCTTGTGAACACGTTTTTCTCCCACACATTGTCACTTATCAGCGTGGTTTCACCAGTTGAGTTTCTGAGTGTGGGTACATGTTGATTTACTGCCTTTATTTTTACTGGAACATGGTACATTACATTTAAGGCAATACCGTATTTATTTCCCCTTTGTTGGTAGAACTTTAGGTTGTTTCCTTTTTTTTTTGTTATTGCAAATATTAATTACAATAAGTATTCTTGAACAAGAGTATTTTTCTAAACCCATTTTTTGGAAGGTGAGTACCAGGGATTTAATTCAGGGCACTTGGCCACTGAGCCACGTTCCCAGCCGTACTTTCTATTTTATTTAGAGACCTAAGTTGGTTAGAACCTCACTCTTGCTGAGGCTGGCTTTGAACTCGTGATCCTCCTGCCTCAGCTTCCCAAGCTCTGGGATTATAGGTGTTGGCCACTGTGCCTGTTTCTAAACCCATTTTGACCTCATAGTTACCTTGCATTCCTTTTTCTTTGTGCTTTATATTTTGATCCTTGTTATTTCTCTTAAGAAATACTTAGAGAACAAATCTGTAATGGGCACTTTTCCTTTAAGGCTCTTTGTAGTGAACTTTAATTAACCTAGTTTTACCTTGGTTCTTAGTATTTTTTTTGTTTGTTTGTTTGGAACCAGGGATTGAACTCAGGGACACTCGGCCACTGAGCCACATCCCCAGCCCTATTTTGTATTTTATTTAGAGACAGGGTCTCACTGAGTTGCTTAGGGCCTCATTAAGTTGCTGAGGCTGGCTTTGAACTCGCGATCCTCCTGACAGCCTTCCAAGTCGCTTGGATTACAGGTGTGCGCCACTGCGCCCGGCAAGGTTCTTAGTATTTTACAGATATATAAATATTATTTCACTTCTAATTTCATAAAAGACAACTCACAGTGTCCTTTCTTTTGGGCTGTATTTCTTTGTTCAGTCTTGTACTTGCTTGCTTCCCTTACGAATTTTCCTCTGAAAAGTGTAGTGCCTTTTTCCATTGCAATTTGGTGAGTGGGAACATGGACTTGGGAAGTTGCTTAGATGTGAGTCTTTGCTGTAAAAAAAAAAAAAAAAAAAATAGATGTGTAAGCTTGGATGACTCATTTAATTTCTCTGTGCTGCAATTTCTTGATCTATCAAAATAGAGTTAATAGAATCTACCTGTAGATCACAGGATTTTAAATGAGATACGTATCTGGAATATAGTATTCAATAATATGAACTATTTTTATTAGTTTTGATTTATAAGTTAACTTTTTATTATTACCTTCTCTTTTGAAGCAGCCTTATCATTTTCACATACAAATATACCTCAAGGAGATGTCTCCTTTTAACCCTTGTTAGTGGAGATTGGGAAGAGTCGATGTTGATGAAATTGAGGGACATTAGCTAGTTTTCTAATATTTTAACATCAGTCATTTGGGATTCATTTTGGGCTTAAATTCTCTTGGGAATGTATATATAGCATATTGAAAGTAGTTTTTTTTTTTTCTTTTTTTTTTTTTTTTGCTGTGCTGGGGATTGAACCCAGGGCCTTGTGCTTATAAGGCAAGTATACAGCTTACTGAAAGTCCCTTGACACCATGTACTTCTCATTCAGATAACTAACAAGAGTCTACTTTTATTAGTTAGAAATATCTTAAAATATGAACCTGATGATAATTCAGGTGACATTTCTAAGAACATTGTCTTTTATCATCAAACTGTGTTCGTGAGTTGAGAAGGAAGCTTTGAAATCCTTGTGTGTAAAACTTGATATGTAAGTTTGAGTTTAACCTTTCTCAGCCTTCCATTCAGTTTCTGTAACAGAAGGATTTTAATTCTGATTGTACAGGGTTATAGGATTGAGGGAGACACTTGATAGTAGTTCAGGGCACACAACTGGGTGCCTGTGAGTTGCTTCTCTCATCTCTCTGCTTCCCTCTTTTCTGACTTTTCTTTTAACTTCCTTTTTTCTTTATTCCGTTTTCTTCTCCCTCCCTTCTGTGTGCTTTTGGGTAAACAGTAATAAGACATTCTTAATCCAGTAAGTTAGCGAATCTGTTACATAAATACAGGCATGCATCATTTAAAGGGGACTAGGAAGTTTTAATTCCTAAAGACAAGAGTTTTCAGGCTC
Source organism: Glaucomys volans (assembly GCA_020662805.1). Lineage (NCBI taxonomy): Eukaryota > Metazoa > Chordata > Mammalia > Rodentia > Sciuridae > Glaucomys > Glaucomys volans. The sequence goes on along the minus strand of JAJEJO010000455.1, from coordinate 359,168 downwards.
TGGGTAGGTAAGTGGTTAGATGTGATAATGGTTAAATAAGCAGTATGCCTTTGGAGGTTTGGGCACAAGAGATTGTCTAATCAATTTAGATTTTAAGAAATTAGTAGAATTTGGATGTACACAGAAGAAGGTGCTAGTGTACACTAGAGATAGAGTGATAGATAAGAAAAATACTGCCCTTCTTTGGTACCTAAAGTGGGAAGATGGACATTAAGCAGTTCCATAAGCATTTATTTAATTACAAATGCAGTAGGTACTGTGAACTTGGAATTGAGGGTGCTGATAGTAGAGACTCAAACTAGGCCATCTTAGAAGACTTCTTGGAGGACGTGGCATTGAACAAATCCAGGTGAAGGGGGATGTGGTATGGAACTAGGGATGAGTGGGCAGCTTGTGAGGCAGAGGCTTGAAGCATTTGGGAGTGTGGAGACTTGTCATGGGGAAGAATCCACAAGAAGACCAGGTGACAGGAATTTGTGTGAGGTTGTTTGAGATAAAACTGGACACAAGGTAAACAGACAAAAAGTGTAAGACAGGAGTGAAAATAAAGCTCTCTCTTAAAGACCCTTATTGAGAGTAGAGTGTATAGATTCAGGAATTTGGAGGCTGTGCTGTGCCAGCTAACTAGCAATAGCTGTATCAAATCAGCATCCTGCTTCGGCGCCCATTTACTACAGAAAGTTTAATTTTTATTATAAAATATAGAAATAACTTTTTTCTTCTCATGATTTAAATTGTATGATTTGTAATGTTGGAATTTACTAAAGTTCTCTTTAGCACTATTAAACATCTATAAACTTGCAACAATATATCTAATTGTAATTTACTGTTTTGGTATTGCTTACATGGTGAGTTGTCAGTGGGAAACTTTTCAGCTGGATTATATAATTATAATATTATGCTATCGGATATTTTGAGCACATTATTTTAAGTGTTTATTTACTAGATTCTATCAATTTCTTGTGTAAAACAGGATTTTAGTAGTTTCTACATAAATTTATAGAAATTACAATGCATTTATATATTTGCTTAAAGTTTTTCTTTCTCATAATATTTCCACTTGAAAAAGTTTAGAAAATATATAAAAGCATAATGGAGAAAATAAAAAGCACCACTAATTCTACTTTCCAGATGTAGCCACTGCTGAGCTTTTGGTGCTTTAGTCTTTATGTATATTTGTGTGTGTGTTAATAACAAAAGTGGAGTTGTGTATATTTAAGTTTTAATTACCTTTCCTCATTTGTCAGGAACAATTCTCATGTTATTAAATATTCTTTAAAATATTTTTAGTGGCTGTATAATAGTCTAGTATACATTAAGACTCTTAATAAAAATTGCGAAACTGCTTTCCAGAGTGACTATATTTATTTTTGTGCCCTCTAGTGGCTGGTGAGAGTATCTTCACATTGCACCAGAATGTACAGTTACGTATTGAAAATGAGAAAGATGTTTTTTCATATTAGGAATATTTTGTGTAATTAAAAACTTCTCTTAGCAGCCTGAATATTTATTTTGGTTGAACCAGTCTTAATCTGGATCTGATTTAAATAATTGTACTACTTTTATTCATTAGCTCTGAGTATCCTTCTCTGCTAAAGAATTTGAAGGACAGAAAATTTTTGTTTAAAGGCGTAAAAGTAAAAAATCAAAGGTTGCAAAATTTTCATTTGCGTGAAAATTTGAATGGAGAGAAGAAATTGGGAATAATTTAAAAATTTAGCTTTTGATTTACTTTTTTGTGTTATATATAACCTGTTAATGTTAAAAATAGCACATATAAGGTTATTCAAACCCATATTAAGTGCTTACTTAGTAAATGGACCTATTGCTGTTTTTACTGTAAAAATTTCTCTCTGCAACTCTGAGGAATAGTTTAGGTACAATGTCCCTCAGAGTTCTCTTTGTCCCTCTCCCTGGTATTAGGGGGGTTGGAGAGGGAGTGTGCTGGGGTGGAGGAGGGACCTATTATATCTATTAGTTGTGATTTAGATGAGGGTAATAGTTGATCCATGTAGGATCAGTTGATATCTGGGTTTTTAGTCAATAAAATGTAAGTTGATTTTTCACTGGTTGATTTTATAACACATTTTATGTCCTTTACTTTTGGTTCCTAGAAAAATGATAGAAAAATTTTTTATAAATTTGACCTTATCTGTACTTTACTTTCATGCAGTGATTTTAGAAAAAAGTGCTGTTAGTACTGAGAGAGGTTAATTACACCATATTATAGCATAGGAATGATCACATCTGGGAACCTAGACAGCCTCACTGATGGCTGCTTCCCGTAAGTGTTGACTGGTTGTTGAATGAGCCGATAATAGGAAACCAGCTGGCCAGCTTTCCTGCCCCCCTTACCTGTCCTTGGGTTTCCAGTGCAGTTTCAGAAGCACAGACATGCTTTTCTTTACTGACTTGTTTTCTGTCATGTTTCTTCTATTTTCCACTTGTAAAAATGTATTCATCGAATCAATAAAAATTTATAGAACATATAATAAGGTAAGATTTTCTACATTTCTTGGCATAGATATTTCAAAGATGAATCCTTAGAATGTCTCTACCTTTTTGAGGTAGATAGTATAACAGTAAACATAATCCACGTGAAAAGGACTAATAGGTACATTCAAAGTACTTTGTGTTCCTGAAGAATGACTAAGCAGTTGTTAGAAGACTTCATAATTGAGGTGACATCTGAGGTGGAGTTGGGACTATTGCGTCTGTGTGCAAGTTTTGGGATTGATGAATGGGGGGAGGAACAATAGATTGGGATTTGTAAATCATAGGAGTAGCTCTGACTTCTGGTACTCTTGTCCCTGCCCTTGTGTGGGATAGCTTTCCTCAGTAGATTGTTACTGTTATTTTTGTTGTACTGGGGATTGAAACCAGGACCTCACACATGCTAGGCCTGTGTTCTACCACTGAGCTACATCCCCACCCCTCAACAGATATTTAAACTAATTCTTACTTTATGGCTTTAAATATTTTTCTGAGTTTGGCACAGTGGTGCACCTGGTTACTATGGAGGCAAAGGCAGGAGGATCAGAAGTTCAAGGCCAGCCTAGGCAACAGAGCAAGATCCTATCTCCAAAGGGGGAAAAAAAAAGTTAAATAAAATTCCCTATACCTATTGAAATTGTTGAAGATAAAGTAGTAGATAAGATAGCTCTTTGGGGGAGATTGACTTGGGTGAATGGAAGGGAAGAATAACTTGGGCTATTTTTTTTTTTTTAAGAACCAGGGATTGAACTCAAGGACTCTTGGCCACTGAGCCACATCCCCAGCCCTATTTTGTATTTTATTTAGAGACAGGGTCTCACTGAGTTGCTTAGGGCCTCGCTAAGTTGCTGAGGCTGGCTTTGAACTCGAGATCCTCCTGACTCAGCCTCCCAAGTCGCTTGGATTACAGGTGTGTGCCATCACGCCTGGCTAACTTGGGCTATTTTAAAGTCATGGAGTCATGGTGATAAAAAAATCATGAAGGTTTACCTCTCTGAAGAGCATTAGAAGTAAGGGGAAAGAGATTTGGAGAGGAGTCCACTGAGGAATATTATGGGAGATGAGCTGACTAGTTGCAGAAGAGAAATGCATTAGGTAGGCTAGAGGACCAGAGAGAGAACACACACAATAGAGGGAGCACGTGGTCTTAGAGGGATTGAGAGAATCTGAGAAGGAAGGAATTGGGTTGTAGTGATTAACAATAGGAATCAGAGAAGTCAAGGGGATTGGAGGTTTCGATGAGATCAGATGGGGATTGAGTGAAAAACCTGGTAGGGTAGGACCAGTCAGATAAAGCAAGGAAGTGGGTGTTTGGGGTTCATGTATACATCCTTTCAGCAGGTCTATATAGAGCATCTACTTTGTGTGAGATGCTATTATGTGCCTGTAAGTGGGAGGTCTGAGAGGAGATCAAAATACCCAGAGGATAAGTTAAAGAGATTGAAGTGGTGGATAGGAGCAAGGAAGTACTTGAGCATTGGCGCCAATCTGTGGCTCAATTACCCAAATCTCACTTTACCTCATCCTAGTTTTGTGATGTCTTTCTTGCAGGGTATGTGGTCCTTTATTCACTGGGATACTGGAAGAAAAATGCGGATCAATCTTGTCTTTTCTCCCATTCTTTCATTCTTGGAGTTGAACCCAGGGGTGCTTAGCCATCTGTTTTTATTTTTATTTTGAGAGGGGGTCTTGCTAAGTCTCCAGAGCATATCCTTGAACTCATGTTGCTCCTGCCTCAGCCTTCTGAGTTACTGGGATTACAGGTGTGCACCACTATACCCGGCTTCCTTTCATCTTTTAAATTTCTGTATTACGTGCATGATTTATAATGTTCACAGTGTCCAAGTTGTGGGCCCACACATTCATATTTCTGATACAAGCCTCACTAGATAGCTGTGGATGTCCATATTTGCCATGGGCTTCTGGGGGTGCATGTGGAAGCCTTGCAGCTTAATCATTTTACTCACTGATCTAAAATGCCACAATTGTTGTTTCAAAAATTGCATGACTCCGTCTAGTTTTCAAATTCTGTACCAGAATCATAGTGTTTGTTTTAATATCTAATAGGGCAATTATGCATTAAATATTCTTTTTTTTAAAATTTTATTAGCTAATCTTAATTTTTTCTTCCATGTGAACTTCAGAATTAATATGTTAAGAAACCATACAAAACAAAAAAGAGAAGACTCTGATTAGGAGCCTCTGTAATACCTTGATTGGTATTACATTTGGCTTATAGGTTAATTTTGCAGAAATGCATTTTTTCTTTCCCCTCAGGAACAAGCCTGTCTTTATGTTCAGGATATTTAGTGTTCATCACATTAGCATTTTACATATGTGTGTGTGTGTATGTCTGTATGGATCTATCCCAGGGTCTCATGCATGCTGAACAAGCATTCTGTCATTGAGCCACATCCCCTGCCCTGATATGGGTGTTGTATAACATGAAATGTTTTAAGGTTGTTTTTGTTGTTGTGACTAAGATCTTTTTCTTTTCATTTGCTAACTGGCTGTTAATACTCTATAGGAAAAACAACTTCTATTATTTATCTGGTGTCTACATGCCGTCGTGAATTCTGCCTCTGGTGGGATAGTTTTCAGATGATTGTTTTGGATTTTGTCCTATAGCCACTTACCTGTGCTTAGTGATGTTGTTTGTTTTTCCTTTTCTAGCATTTATACTTCTTTCCCCCTTTTTTTTTTTTTTTTTTTTCTTTTTTTTTTTTTTCCCCTTTTTTTTTTTTTTTTTTTTTACTTGTCATTGTATTGGCTAGACCACAGTACTGTCCAAAAGAGTGTAGTGAAAACCAGATGTGTGAGCCACATATATAATACTGAATTTCTAGTTGACACGTGATAGTAAGAGGAAACAGGTGAATTTGATTTTATTTAATGCAATAAAGCCATAATATTTCAGTGTAATTAATACAAAACATACTAATAAGCAATTTTACATTCTTTTTTTGAAATTAAGTCTTTGGAACCTCTGTGTATTTTACACTTTGAGTAAATCTGTTTGGACAGGCCTCATCCCAAGAACTCAGTAGCACTGTGTAGTTGTTAATGCATTGGACAGCGTAGAACTAGAGTCATCTTAACAGTATACAGTAGTGATGATTGTAGTGGGTTTCCTTGTCCTAGTTGTACTTTAATGGAAATTGCTTTTGTGTGTGATGCTTCCTGTTCATTTCTGATAAATATTGGGTATAGTTTTCTTTTGTTAAGAAGTATCTTTTAAACTTAAAAAACTTAATACCAAAAAAACATATAACCCAATCTGAACCGACACTTCACAGAAGAAGAAATACAGTCGATCAGCAAATACATGAAAAAATGTTCAACATCTGTAGCAATTAGAGAAATGCAAATCAAAACTGCACTGAGATTTCATCTCCAGTCAGAATGGCAATTAATCAATAATACAAGCAACAATAAATGTTGGCAAGGATGTGGGGGAAAAGGTTCACTCATACATTGCTGGTGAGACTGCAAATTGGTGCAACCACTTTGGAAAGCAGTATGGAGATTCCTCAGAATGCTTGGAATGGAATCACCATTTGACCCAGTTATCCCAGTCCTTGATTTATACTCAAAGGAATCTAAAAGCAGCATACTGCAGTGATACAGCCACATCAGTGTTTATAGCGGCTCAATTCAGAATACCTAAGCTATGGAACCAACCTAGGTGTCCTCCAACAGGCGAATGGATAAAGAAAATGTGCTGTATATACACAATGGAATATTACTCAGCCTTCAAGAAGAATTAAATTATGGCATTTGCCTGTAAAGGGATGGAGGTGGAAAATATCATGCTAAGCGAAATAAGCCAATTCCAAAGAACCAGAGGTCAAATGTTTTCTCTGATAGATGGATGTTAATTCACAATTAAGTGGGGGGCAGTGCTAGGGAAGAATAAAGGTACTTTGGATTAGACAGAGGGGAGTGGGTATGGGGGTGAGAAAGACAGCGGAATGAATGGGACATTATTACCTTATGTGCATATATGATTACATGACTTGTAATTCTGATCATGTACAACCAGAAGAATGAGAAGTTATACTTAATTTATGTCTGATATGTCAAAGTGCATTCTACTGTCATGGATAACTGATTCAAACAAATTAAAGTATCTTTTAAAGTTAATGATTTATATTACTTCTCTTAAATACTTAAAAACTATACACTGGCAATCACACCTTTCTCCTCCCACTTATCCTGTTAGTATAGAGAATGTTAATTGTGGAATCCTAGTTGTGAAGCATCTTTATACTTGTAAACCAGCCATATTTGAATGTGATGTAGTATTTCGTGGGGGGAGGGAGTACTGGGGATTGAACTCGGGCACTCCACCACTGAGCTACAACCCCAGCTGTATTTTATTTAGAAACGGTTCACCAAGTTGCTTAGCAGAGGCTGCCTTTGAACTTGTGGTCCTCATGCCGTGATATAGTATTCTTTTAACTCTGCTGGATTATGCGTGCTGGTGTTTGAAGATATTTTTCCCATACATTCGCTAGAGAGGTTGTCCTGTGTACTTATGTCGGGTTTTGGAATTAGCATTATACGTATTTTTGTAAAATAGATAAAAAAACTTGAGATCAATTCTTGCTTAAAAAACAGTCTTTGAGAACTTTTATCATGGGAATATATGTACATGGTTGAGGAACTATAGGTCCTTGCATGTCTCAAAAATTTCTTTATTCTACTTGCAGTTGATGGGGAATTTAGCTGGGAGTCGAATTCTAGGTTAAAATTAATATCCCTCAAAACTTCTAAGGCATTGTTCATAGCCACCTGGTTTCTAGTGTGCTCATCTGTTGCAGTGTGATTCTCACTTATGAAAAGAGCGACAATGCATCCTGATTTGTCGGAAGCACCATCAAATTATGCTTTCTAATAGCACCAGCTTTTACTCTGAGAAGCATCCTTGTTGTTGATAACTTACAGGCACACCTTATTTGTAGGTAATCTGCTTTTTGTGCCTTTTAGGAAGCCTTTAGGGTATTCTTATACATTGTGCTCTGAGAATTCACCAGGCTGTATCAAGAGGTCAATTTTTTTCCGTCATTCATCTGTTCTGCTCCGAGTCTAAAGAGAAGTGTCCATCAGCTCCAAGATATTTTATTGTAGAATGCTTCAGTGATTTCTGCCTCTTCATTCTCTTTTTCTTCTTCTTTTTCTTTCTAGTACTCCTTTTAGTGGCACTTGGATCTCTTGGATTCATTTGACACCTTATTTTTAAATAAGAGTCAGATTCTTTGATTATTCTTCGTTTTTTCCTTCCTTTCTGGGAAATATTCTCAATCTCATATTCTGATAATTGTGTTGACTTTTAAATTTCAGCTGCTATTATTAATTTCCAGGAGCTTTTTCTTATTTTTATTCCTTCTATATAGCATCCCAGTCTTGTTTCATGGACATATATGATATTCTCTCTCCTATTGAGAATATTAATTCATATACCTATTTAAAATTTCCCCCCATTTTCTGCATTATGTATTTCCACTGAGGTTTCTTTCCCCCTCTTTGTTTCTCTTTCTTTCATAGAGGTGGTTTTTCTTATCTGTCTGGTGATCCAGAAGTTTTATCTTCTGTCTGGATTTTTAGTTCTGTAATGGCTGTTCTTGTTTATTTTCCCATCAATTGTCAACACTGCCACCAGATTTAATATTGTGAAACATAGATCTGATTTTGTCATTCTATGTGTGAGATGACACCTCTTCAGAAACCTGATTGATGTCTCCACCGCTTAGCATGGCATTTGTGTGCAGTGGCAGTGAGGGACTGTGTTTGCTTCCTAGGGCTGTGGCAACACATCACCACAAATTTGGTGGCTTTAAACAGCTGACATTTATTTATCCTCTTACAGTTGATGTAGGCCAGAAGTCTGAATCAGTATTACTGGGCCCAAATCAAGGGGCCAGGAGAGTCTGAGGCTCTATGGAAGAATCTGTCCCTTATATTTTCCAGTTTCTCTTGGCTGTTGGCATTCCTTGTATCAGTCTAGTCTGTTAGGCCAGCATTGTCAAATTTTTCTGCCTCAGATCATATCCTGTGTATGTGTGTCAAGTATCTCTCTGTCTCTCTCTTACAAGGATACTTGTGGTGGTTTTTAGGTCTCACGGGATAATCTAGGATCATATTCCTGTCACATAATCCTTAATTTAATCACATCTGCAAGGATCCTTTAAATAAGGTAACATTTGCAGGTTCCAGAGATTAGAGCCTGATACCTCTGAGATCAATTGTTTAGGCTTTTGTCAGTACTTAGAGTTTTCTGTAATTTCTCTTCTGTTTGTATGTCTCTGCGCTTTTGCAGAGGTCATTATTATTGCCTGCATTTATTATTGTACTTCGACAAAAATATGTGTGTTCCGTTCATGATGACTTCTTGACTTTCTCTTCCTCCTGGACAGAGGACTGCATTTGCCTGTCGGGTTTTGTGATATAGTCTTTGTACTTCTCCTCGTAGTATTTGTCATAGTAAAACATTTTGCCTTGTCAGGCTCCGCAGTGAACTAGGAACTTTTTGAGGGCTAATTAAACCCTAGGGACTATCCATTGGACCATTTAATTAACACGACAAAGTAGGCCAAAGTAAGTGTACACACGTGCCATACTTTCTCCAGGGCAAATTTCTTCAGAGGCATTTGGTAGGTTGTTGGAATTGACATTTTTGCTAGGTGCTGCCAAATTGCCTTCCAAACCAGCTATGCTTCCCCAAAGTACCAAGAGCTGTCCTGTTCCCTATTTCCTTTCCAATTCTTAAAATTTTTTTCATTAAAAGGAAATTATAGGGGAGAATGATACTGGTTTACTTTACGTTTCCTTGATAGTGTGGTTGACCATTGTTTCTTCAGTATGTGAATTTTCTGTTAATGTAGTCTGCTTTCCTTTGTTTTCTTTACAGAAATTGTACAAATATGGATATGAATGGTGCCACTGTTCTCATTGAAGAAACTGGCACAAACTAATGAGGACATTTTTAAGATGTTTTCCTCCCAGATGGATATACGAACATGTTTAGAGTCATAACTAATAAGAAACAGCAGGGATTTTGAACCCAGTTATATCTGGTTTTAAGGCCTGTTTCTTTTTTCCTCTCTATATCTGACTGCCTTGCAGAACATGAGAAAATTAATAATGAAGCAGTGGTATGCTGAATTTTGATTCAAAAGATTTAGCTTTTAGCTCTCCTTCCTAGCCCAGTGAATTTGGGCTGGTGGTAAAATATTTTTAAAAATGACTATATTAATGACAGGTGGTTGAGAAAAATCATTGGGATAATGTAAAAAATGTGTTTTATGAACAGTATGCCACTGTGAATAATTTCAGTTATTATTATCCTTTATTATCATTTTAATGAGTAAATAAATTTGATCTTTCTAGATTTTGTTTGTTTGTTTTGTTCAGTTGCAATGAAGCGTGCTGCTAACCACTTCCGGTTCCAGCACCCAACACTTACCCTTCAATCACTTCTGGGTTCTGAGTCATTTTGCCTCAACTTGCTTGCCTACAGGAAAGCCTATTCCTGTTTTTTCTTTCTACTTATTTTCCCAAGCCATATTCACCTATTATACCTAAAAAGAAGTGACTTTGAAATGAAGAAATGAAGGTTTCTCCATTAAGAAATATAACTTTTTATATTAGAATTTTGTTCAAATTTGACTCATTGAAGGCAAGTGGGGAGGACTGGCAAGACATGTAAACCAATCATTATGCTATCCAAATGGTGGAGCAGAGAAACTAGACTCTAGTGTCCTATTCAGGAGCAATATTTTGATATACTTATCAATATGTGCCAACTAGACAAGAAATGAATGTCTTGACACTTTAAGAGTAGAACTGAGTCAACTTCAGCATTTTCACTCTCTGCAGGCATAAGAAAATAATCAAGACAAAAGGAGGATAGTGGTATACCTGGTTGTGTAATCAACAAAATTTAAAGTACTATCAATACTTGCATTATGTTTTGTACTTTTTGTAAAGGACTTTCACCTACTTGTTTGTTTCTAACAGGAGTTTTGTGGGTCATTGTCACCATGCTGGTTTTACAGTGGAGCCTAAAGCATGAAGGTCTGAAGGGACTTGCCCCAGGTTACATGATGATTAAATGAGAAGCTGGCATCAAACCCAGAGCTTATTGCCATAGTTCTGAAAGGAATGAGTCTATTTTAGGGTTGCAAGCACTGCCAGTGAATCAAGTAAAGTATGTAAATAAAATAGGGACCTGTCTGCTTTGAAACTGCATGGAAGGGACTGAACTTTGTATCCATACCTTCTATACTAAAATCTGGCTTTTAAAATCCCTTTGTATCTACTGCATTTCATATTTTATTCTTACTTTAATTTTGTGTATTGGATATGTAATGATGGGGAAATACGGTATAGAAGGTTATTTCATTAAAAAAGACTAAGCTTACCTAGTGGTAGAGCCCAGGCTATACTTAAGTTTGCTGACTCTATGAAATGGTTAGTTGTAGGGTGACCAGCACATCCTGGTTTTCAAACCTGGGACTTCCCTGGTTTTCATTACTGAAAGTTCTGTATTCTGGGAAACTGCTGCTCTGGCAAACCAGGGTAGTTGCTCATTGTGGTGGTGGATTGGGAATGGGAGTAGAGTTGCCATATAAAATACAAGACATCCAGTTAAATTTCAGCTTACATTTGATAAATGTGGCAACTGTAAGTTGGAATGAAGGGACATTCCTGTATGTAAACAGTCCACTTCACTGCTTTTGTTTGTGGAACTTAGGCTTCACACATTTATTTGCTTGAGGGAACACCGTCTGGTGGTTTCCTTTTTTAGGATACTTGACTCTTGTGCTTTTAGCTGTGTGGACAGAGAGGTCAGGATGAGTGTATGAAGTCAGATTTTGCCCAGTGCAGTAAAGCTGGTGTGTTTTCAGTTGTGCTTGGGGGTAGTAGTTAGAAGCACTTAGTTCTCCTTTACTTGACTGTAAACTTAACCCCCCAGGTCTGAGCCCATCCAGTCTTTGTTGGGTCACTCTGTCAAACCAGCAGTTCTAGTGGCTTTGAATATTATCTTTAGACTGAATGTTAGGAAAGCTATGTATTATCACACAGTTTCACATTTTAAGATTTGGCATTTGCTCATCTATCATTGTATAAACAATAATAGTTCATTTTCTTTTAATGCTGTTAAACTTGACTCATCTTGTTATTTTAATGAGCATTTCTGAGAATAGTGAAGAAGAGAGTTGTTTTTTTTTGTGATGCAAGGTTAATGTACTTTGACTTGCATTTATATATTTAGAGATAGTTGCTTTAAAATCTTTTGTCCCTCTGTGATTAGTCATACAACCAAGTGTACCTGTGTATGCATTTTTCTTTTGTTGCCCTTTTCCTAAAATGAGCAAGATACAGAGTCCCTCTGGATCAGTGCATGTATAATTTTTCTTCAGTATCTTCAGGTAATTGGTTCTGAGACCTTTGTACATTCTAAAATATCAGGAGGCTTAAGTTTCTTATAGAAGGGGCTATTTGTGTATATTGTGCACATTCTCCTGTATATTTTAAATAATCTCTAAATTACTTAGAATACCTAATACAGTGTGATGCTATGTAGATAATCGTTTTAACTTTACTCTTTGGAGAGTCATAACAAAAATGTGTTTTTCCAGTTTAGACACAATTAAAATTTTTTCAATATATTCAATCCATGGTTGTTTGAATCTGTGGATGAAGAACCCATTAATATGAAGGGCTGATTGTACATACAACTGTTTATAAGTGGCTCCTTAATAGTCCATTTACTTCCTCAGTCATTCTTTGATTATTTCTTCTTGTTTTGGTCACTGGAACAATACTGCCATATCTTCCAAACTTTGCCTTCAGAATAGGCCACTTACCCTTCTTGTTATAGTTGTCTGCCCCTCCTCCTGCCTTCCCAATCCTTAAATAATTGAATACCAGAATATCCGGCTTCCTGTTACTCCAGAAATGAGTGATTTCAGTGTCTTTCCAGTACTTTGGTCTGTCACTCCTTAACAGCCTGCCCTTAAGTGATCTCATATTCCAGTCTGCCTTCGTTACCCCTTCTTCCTGTCTTAACTTTGTTCTCCACACAAACTTAACCCACATTCTCTGTAATCCAGATTTGAAGGATTGGGCTCAGACTGTCACCTCTTATGGTTCTAACCTGACCCAGGATCTACGTTCATTGATTCTGTCTTTTGATAAACCTTTTCTCTCCTCATGGCTGATAGGTATGCCTGCTTGCCTTCCTTAACTTATAATTCTCTGACTAGTCATTATATTCACCATTAGAAATAATTTCAGTTCTCTTTGTCCTCCCTTCCTCTCCTTTCCATTTTGTTCCTGGGGCCTCTGTGGGCCAAGCTGCCCAGTGTGGGCTGCCAGGCTGTTTTCTGGAGTTAAGGTTGGCTAGGTGAGGTACTTGGCAGATTCCCAGGGCTGAGTCAGTGAAGCTGCTCGGTGCAGCTGCCTGCTACTTCATGGGACCCTGCGTGGGCAGGTTCTCCAGATAGAGCTGTGCATCAGGAGCCTGGTTGGGGGGGGGGGGGGGGGGGTAGGGAATGTGCTGTGCTCTTTATCCGGGGCAGTATAGTGGTGTTGTAACTTGGAGGCCTGTAAGAGTTGCAGGCTTTCCCAGCAGCAAATGCCTCAGGTATTAGTAGCATGTGTGGGAATCCTCCACTTTGTGAAGTTCTTCTTGGTTTAGGGTTGATCTCCACAGGATGATAGCTGCTGTGCACTTAGCTTCCCTCTTTATGAGCCTGTCCTGTGTTTCTGGGCTCTTCACCATCTCTGTCACATTGCATGCAGGTGCTGGGCCTCAGACACTCCTGTGGAATAGTTGCTGGTTTTGCCTTGTTTCGGTCCTTTGCTTTGGAGGGAAGTGTGCCAGGCATCTCTAGCCAGCCATTTTGCTAATGTTCCCTTCCTCCCTTTATACTTGCTTACAGGGTAAGCAAAGCACATTGTCACATGAGTATTTGCCACGTGCATTTTGTTCCTTTTTGGTTTCTCCAAAGCCCAGTTTTCCTCTTGTTGCTTAAAAAAAATTTATGGACATTTTCCATATTTTGTCATTGTTACTTTTTCCTTTTGATTTTTAAATTGTGTTTCAACTTGCAGAAAATGTTAAATTTTTAATGTTTATGTAGGGGAATAAGTCTGTAATTGATGAGAAAAATTTGAAAAATATGGGCAGTAAGAGTCTTTCAGGTCTTTGAAACGGTAGTTCCCAAGCATTGGTATACATAAAATCCACTTGGTTTCTGTTTGAAGATAAGCCAGCCACTAAAGTTTGCTTTTTATAGCTGTTGGGGTGGTAAGGAAGAGGGAAGGCATATTTGAGTAAACTTATTTCAAATAACCTCTGAGGTGAATTCTGATAGTGTGATTTGTCAGTACAAGGACCACTTTTGAGAAACACTGTTGTAAATCTATATTCAGAGAAGTAGAATACTAGCAAAGCAATAGAAAAATAGGTCAGAGAAACAGAACAGCAGTTAGAAACATCCAAGTGTAAATGAGAAGTTTTTAGCGAAGGTAATATTTTGGTTAACTGGGAAAAGTGTGGTTTATTTAATAAATAATTCAGGCAGTTCTTGAGAAAAGAACCACCTTTATAGAAAAGATTAAAAATCTGGGTGAAAAATTAGGTCAATACTAGAAAAAATATGAGTCCATTAGCTTAATCTTCAGATAGATAAAGCCAGAGTTAGTTAAACTGGCAAACGGAAAGAAAAGATTGATAGATCTGTTTACTTTTCAAACTTAATACAAATGTGGAAACATGAAAGATTGCCCAGGACTAGATTTCTAAGTTTTTTAGATTTTTCCATAGCCAATAAATAGGGTGCAATTTGCCAAAAGTTCATAACTCTACTTAATTTATCTAAAAAACTTTAGAAAAATTAGATGTCTCAATAGAATGTGAATAGTATATCTAGGCTGCATTTGACACTGTCAAACACTTACTTTATGGCTTTGACAACACTGCTTCCTACATTCTGCTTTATTGGTTTTCTCAGTGGGATTTTTCCTCCCGGCAGTCCTGCATTTGGTTTCCCCCCAAAGTTTTCTGTCTATGAATTTGATTTTGGAAATTTCCTGTATGTTCTTTTGGGGCAGTCTCGTCCTTCATTACATTATTGCTCCAAAATATGTGCTTCCAGCTCTGACCCCGCAAGTTTCATAGTTTATATACATTCAGATGACTCATAGTCATTGTAATCCCTTCTTTTTAATAACTGTATTCATCTGCTGTCTGTCCACTGTCCAACCAATGACCGTTTTTCTTCTTGTATTTGTCAGTTGAAGGTACTAAGACCATTGCATTGCCTCTACTCTTACTCACGACCTAATTCTTTTTAGGATCCCCATACAGAAACCGTTCTTCATATATTAAACAAAAAGAGATTACAGTTGTTGGGAGGAACAGCCGCAGACTTTGACATCCTTGGAGGTTGTCAGTGAAGAGGTGGCCCCATGTCACCCCACCGGAGCCTCTTGATCTAGGAGGAAGGGTTATTTCAGCTTTTACCTGATTTCTTTGCTTTTGCTGCCTTCAGGTTGTCTTCTACATACATCTGTTTTCTAAAAATGCATATTTGTGTGCTTTGGATTGCAATCAAAGTTCCTTCTTCTAGCATTGGATCGCTCAGAAGTTTTGATTTTTCTCATTTCCGCATCCCTACCCTGCTTTACTGGCCCAGCTTGTTCTCCTTCCCTCCCTCTACCTCCCTCCCTCCCTCCTTCCCCTTTCTTTCTGCAGGGTCTGGCTATGTTGCCCAGGCAGTAATCGCCATCCTTCCACCTCAGTGTCCTGGGTAGCTGGTTACTAATTGATGTGTACTGCACCTGGCTTACATATTGCTTCCTAAACACATGATGCTTCTGGTACTTGTTCAAATTGTGTGGTATCATCTTTTCAAATGAACCATCTGCACCCCCATTTCTCCTACTCCTGTCCTTACTTGTCCTTAACTTTCATAATTTGTGCTATTTGTGCTTTTTATTGCATTCTTCCTGAAGTACTCTTTAGTACTAATTCATATTCAGTGGTTAATACTTACCAAAAGTTTCATATTTTAGCCTATGATCTATTTTATGCCCATGATCCATTATTGTTAATTTTTTGTATGGTATAAGGAAGGGGGCATCCAACTTTATTCTCTTATGTTGTATTTATTTGTTTTAGCATTATTTGTTGAAAAGACTGTTCTTTCCCTGTTGAATTCTGTCACCCTGTTGAAATCCAGTTGTCCATAATACAAAGGTTTGTTTCTGGACTTGAAGATCTGTTCCATGGATCTCTTTGTCTCTCCTTTTGCTAGTATCACACTGAGTTGATTACAGTTGCTTTGTGGTAACTTTTGGAATGAAGACATATAGGTCCTTCAAGTTTATTTTTCTTTTTCAGGATTGTTTTAGATACTTTGAATTTCCATATGAATTGTACAGGATCAACTTACCAATTTTTTTTTTTTAAAGCTGTTTTTTTTGGGGGGGGTTACTGTAGTGGGGTGGTAACTGGGGTATTGAACTCAGGGGCAGTCAACCATTGAGCCACATCCCAGATGTATTTTGTATTTTGTTCAGAGAAAGGGTCTCTCTGAGTTGCTTAGCACCTCACCATTACTGAGGCTGTCTTTGAACTCATGGTACTCATGCCTCAGCCTCCTGAGCTGCTGGGAATGCAGGCATGCTGTGCGCAGCTCAGCTGAAATTTTAATTAAGGAAGGTGTTGAGTCTATACATTGATTTGGGACATATTGCCCTTTTAACATTAAATCTAGTCTCTGAACAGAGGATGTTTTTCTATTTATTTAGGTCTTCTTTAATATCCTTCAACAATGTTTTGTGGTTTTCAGAGTACAGATTTTATAGTACTTGCTATAACTATTCCTAAGTATTATTTCTGATATTGTAAATATGATTGTTACTTTAATTTCATTTTCTTATTTTTCATTGCTAGTATATAGACATAAATTGATTTTCCTATGTTTATTTGATAATATAAAAATCAAAATGGAAGCTGGGTGCGGCGTGCACACCTGTAATCCTAGCTACTCTGGAGGCTAAGGCAGAAGGATTGCAAGTTCTAGGCCAGCCTTGGCAACTTAGTGAGACCCTGTCTCACAATGAAAGATAAAAAAGGTGGGGAATGTAGTTTGGGGATGTAGTTTAGTGGTAAGGCACCCTGGGTTCAATCCCCAGTATCACACACATGCATGAAAGACTACACAATCTCCAAAAGGAGATAAGAAATCTTTTTCTGAGCCTTATAGATTTGCTGATATGGACTAGATTACCACACAGACATCATATGAGAACTAATCTGCCAGGGAGCTGTTTTCCCAAATCTAATGATATCTCCTGCAAGGTTGGAGAAATAACAAGAGCGATCAGTTTTGCCTCCTGAACTGGCCATTCCAGTGGACTTAAAAGTTTTACAACCACCGAATTTGCACCAGCTTATCTCAATCCTCCGTGCATGTATCTGCTTCTTGTTAAAAAAAAAAAAAAACAAATCTACTTTTCTTTGGTGCATGCTGGTTCTAACTGAGCCTGTTTCTTGATTGGCATATCTGTTTTGTACCAAATAAAACTGTCTTTGCTTTTATTTTAGCATTACACATCTTTAAAGGGAAACAGATATTTCTACTCAGAACATTGCTGACACCAAAGGTGGATTTTCTACATCAAGCGCTTCTCCAGTTCTTGGATACCAATGTGGTACATTTTTAGTTTTGACAACTTCCCGGAGTTAGCACATATTCCACAGGTTAAGGACTCATTCCCACGAGATTGTCTTTGCCCTCTGCAAGTCGTTGGTCCCCAGATTATACATACTTCTGTCTGATATGACCACAGGAATTTAGCCCTCTCTTCAAGCTTGACAGTTTGCTCTAATGTACTCAAGGAAACACTTTGTTTTTAATTGCCAGTTTATTATAAAGAGTAAAGGATTCAGATGAATATCCACATGACGGAGGTAAATAGGTTGAGGTTTGAAAGGGCCTTTTGCGTGCCAGGGCTTTCGTCCCTGTGAAACTAGAGCGCACCACTCTCCAGCTCATTGTTTAGGATTTTTAGAGATTCTGTTACCTAATTGATGAAATCATTGGACATTGGTGTTTTGTTAGCTCAATCTCCAGCCCCTCATTCTTCCCCAGAGGTCAGAGATAGGGTTGAAAGCCTCAGTTCTAATAATGTAGCAACTAGCAGCTAGCCCTTTGGCAACGAGCTCCCATCCTCTAGCAGTCACTTCATTAGTAAAATTTCAGGTAAGGCGTGTTATGGAATAACAAAAGACCCTTATCCTTCCCTTATCAGAAATTCCACGGATTTTAGGATTTATGTGCCAGCAATCAGGGATGAAGACCAAATATGCACTGTGTTCTTCTTTTATAACAACACAATCTTGTATCCTACAATCTTGTTTGAACCCTGTATTCTAATTGCTTTTTAGTGGATTCCTTAGGATTTTATGAATAGTTTTTAAATGAAATCATAATATTTTAAGTTCAAAATGCAAACTTGCACGGTTAAATTTCAGAAGCAGACAAGATTGACAAACCCTTTGCTAAACTAACCAAAAGAAAAAGAAGACCCAAAGTAATGAAATTAGAAATGAAAGGAGAAATCACCACAGACATCACAGAAATTCGGAAGATGATTAGGAACTCTTTTGAAAACTTAATCTCCAATAGAAGAATCGGATACATTTCTAGACACATGACCTGCCACAATTGAATTAAGAGGACAGAGAAAACCTCAACAGCCCAATAATTAGCATTGACGTAGAAGCAGTAATAAAAAGCCTTCCAACAAAGAAAAGGCCAGGACAGATGAATTCCCAGCTGGATTCTACCGACATTTAAAGAAGAATTAGGGCCAGTACTCCTCATATAATTCCATGAAATAAAAACAGGTTGGATACTTCCAAATTCATTCTGTGTAGCCCCTATCACCCTGCTGCCCAAACCAGATAAGGGCACATCAAGGAAAGAAAACTAAAGAAAAACTAATATGCCTAATGAACTTAAGATGCAAAAATCCTTAATAAAATATTAGCAAATTTTATTCAGTAACATACAAAAAAGATTGTACATCATAACCAAGTAAGTTTTATTCCAGGGTCGCAAGGATGGTTTAATATATGCAAATCAATGAATGTAGTTTACCACGTAAACAGAATTAAGGACAAAAATCACTTAGTCATCTCAGTAGCCTTTGACAAAATTCAGCACCCATGCATGAAAAAAGCACTGAAGAAACTTGGGATAGAAGGAACTTAACATCCTAAAGGCTATATGCAACAAAGCCAAGCCAACATCATAGTGAATGGGGGAAAACTGAAAGCATTTCCTTTAAAATCTGGAACAAGAAAAGGATATCCACTCTCACCACTTCTATTCAATATAGTACTAGAAATTCTAGCCAGAGTAATTAGGCAACAGAAGGAAATAAAAGGGATGAATAGGAAAGGATTAGAAATCATTATCCCTGTTTGCAGATGATATGATCCTATACTTAAAAGATCCATAAAAGCTCTACCAGAAGACTGCTAGAGCTAACAAATTAAGCAAAGTAGCTTAATTTACATAGAAAACCTACAAAAATCAATGGCTTTTGTATACACCAATAATGAATCTGCTGAGAAAGAAATCAGAAAATTAATCCCATTCACAATAACCTCAGGAAATCCAAACAGACAAAAACCAAACCTGGGAATAAATCTAACTAAGGAGGTAAAAGACCTGTATGATGAAAACTATAGAACACTGAAGAGAAAAATTGAAGATACAATAAGATGGAAGGACCTCCCATGTTTATAGATAGGCAGAATTAATATAATTAAAATGACCATATTACAAAAGCATAGATAGATTCAATGCAGTCCTCATCACAATACCAGTGGCATTCTGCACAGAACTGGAAAAAACAGTCCTAAATTACTTTGGAAGAATGAAAGACTCAGAATAGCCAAAGCAGTTCTAAGCCACAAAAGCAATGCTCGAAGCACCATAATACCTGACTTAAATTATATATACTACACAGCTGCCTAATACAAGCTGCATGGTACTAGTGTTGCTGAAAGCTCCATCCTTGTGCCCAAAGCCAATCCAATAATGAAGACATGGTTTTAAGAAAAAGGAAAAAGAAGGTTTATTGCTTTGCTAGCAAAGGAGAAACACAGCCCAAAGGCTGTGATTCTGCCCATCAGCAGGGACTGGGGGCTTTTAAAGAGGTGACTCAAAGGCCACCATTCCACATGTTCTGTCTGGAGTTGTAATTCAGTTGTTCATTTGGCAGGTAATCATTTCTGAGTTCTTCTTGTGTCATTCCCCAAAGCCTGGATTACTTGGTTCCTATGGTGGGTGTGGATTCAGGAACAGATAACTCTGTCTAGAATGGGGAAGAAAGGTAATTCTGTTTCCCCTGAGATTACGAGAGGGAAGGATTAAGGAGGAGCAGGGAGAGAGGAAAAGAAAGAAACGTCCTTTTTAAAAAAAATCAGTGGCAGTGGTGGAGCAGCAAGGGCTGTATTCAAAGCATAAAGTGACCCACTGTTACACATAAAGCAGACATATAGTCCAATGCTGCAGAATAGAAGGCCGAGACAAACCCACACAGATGCAGTCATCTGATCCTTGACAAAGGTGCCAGAAATATACATTGGAGAAAAGACAGCCTTTTAAACAAGTGATGCTGGAAGGACATGTAGAAGGATAAGAGAGAGATCCTTCTCTCTTACTTTGCACAAAAGTCAACTCAAGGACTGGGGTTGTAGCTCAGTGGTAGACCACTTGCCTAGTATGTGTGAGGCACTTAGTTTAATCCTTAGCACCACATTAAAAAAAAGAAAAAAAAAGGTATCGTGTCCATGTACAACAAAAAGAAAATTTAAAAAGTCAATTCAAAAATGGATCAAAAACTTAGGAATTAGACCAGAAACACTGCAGTTCCTAAAAAAATTTAGGGTCAACATTCCCAACATATAGGCACAAGCAACATCTTGATCGATAGGACTTCTAAAGTTCAAGAAATAATATCAAGAGTTAATAAGAAGGATGGCATCAAATTAAAAAGCTTCTACACAGCAAAGGAAAAAAACCCTAAGAATATGAAGAGAGAATGGGAGAAAATATTTTTCAGCTACTCTTCTGACAGAGGATTAATATCTAGGGTATGAAAAGAAATTAAAACACCCCCCCACCAAAACAGACAAACAAACAAAAACAAATAATCTAAGTAATAAATGGGCAAATGAACTAAACTGACACTTCTCAAAAGAAGAAATACAGGGCTGGAGCTGCAGCTCAGTGGTAGAGTGCTTGCCTAGCATGTGTGAGGCACGGGGTTTGATCCTCAGCACCACATGAAAAGAAACAATAAAGGCATGCTGTCCATCCACAGCTACAAAAAAAAAAAAATTTAAAAAAAAAGAAGAAATACAAGTGATCAACAAAGATAGGAAAAAAGTTTAGCATCTTTAACAATTAGGGAGCTGCAAATCAAAATTATACTGAGATTTCATCATACTCCAGTTGAATGGCAGCCATTAAGAATACAAAAAAATAATGGATGTGGAGGAGCATTTAAACTGTTCATGGGAAGAAATTAGTACATCTACTATGGAAATCAGTATGGAGGTTCCTGAAAAGACCAGGAATGGAACCACCATATGATCCAGCTATACCATTCCTCAGTATTTATCCTAAAGAATTAAAAGTCATCATACTATAGTGATACATATGTTCCCACGTTTATAGCAGCACAATTCACAACAGCCAAACTATGTAACCAGACTAGGTGTCCCTCAGGGGATGAATGGATAAAGAAAATGTGGGATGTTTATACAATGGATTTTTATTCAGCCATAAAAAAATGAAATTAAGTCATTTGCAGGATAATTGATGGAGCTTGAGAACATTAAGTGAAATGCGTCAGAAAGTCTAGGATCATATGTTTTTTTCTCATGTGAAAGAGAGGAAAGAGGAAGGTGGTGGTTGTGGAGTCTCATGAAAATCCCAGGGAGATGAGTAGAGTAGAGTAAAGGGACTAGAGAGGGGTGGAGGGGAAGGATGGGGTATTGGGGAATAGTATTGGCCAGATTGTATTGTCATGTTTTGTGTATGTACGGATATGTATCAACAAACCCCCCTGTTATGTATAATTTTAATGCACCAATAAAAATATAGAAAATAAATTTCAGAGAAAGTACTTAGTTAGATAATATTCTGGTTATTAGTAAACGTCTATTCTTTGCTACTCTGCTGTCCTCAAAATAGCAAGACCATTTGTTTTATGTGCCATTTTCCTGAATGGAAACCTCCGTTGCCTCTCCATGACCTTTATGGCAATAATCCATGTTCTCTGGACTGGTCTTCAGAACATTATACAATATATTATCTAAGAAAACAGCCTGGGAGGGTGAACAGAGCCTGAGGCTCATTTGGGAGTCCTGGCTTCTCCCCAGCTGTGCATGAACAACAAATTTGGAGATGTTTCTTATCTTGTAATAGAGTTGAATTTTTAATTTTTAAAGCACAGTTTTCTTTATTTCCTTGAACACATTCATGCTTAGACCTTTTTCTGTGAAGTCTGACATCTGGGTCCTCTCTGGGGCAACTTCTGCTGCCTACTTGCTTCCCTTTTGTATGTGTCATATTTGCTATTTGTTTGCATGCCTTTTATGTTGTAAACTGGGCATTTTAGATGAGATTATGTAACAACTCTGAATAGTGATCTCCCTCTTCTTCCATGACTTCTTGCTGTTGTGGTGTTTGTTTAGTGACTTGGTTAAATTAATTCACTGAGCTTTTTCTTTCTCGCATAGTATGCTGATATTGCTCCTCAGAGGGCACAGTCTTGGCCCCGCACAGTCACCCCGAACTACCTCCATGATGACAGCAGTTTTAGCAGAGTTCACTTTCCCTGCTTTCCTTGTTAAGTTTGTAAGTAGTCTGTCTCTATCAGCAGCTATCCTTTATTAATTGCTGGACGATTGTTTTATTGTTTTGGACAATACATGGCTCTGGGCCATAAATTGCTCTGTAAAATAGATGAACTTTGGGTAAGGATTGTACCAGAGGCCAGTCTTCTGGATTTTTTAGGAATCTTGGAGGGGTCTTCTTAGAGATCTCTTTCCCTGGTTCCGTTAAACATTTGATCAGTTTATGTTTTCATGTTGCCATCAATCTCATGTTAATTGCTCCCCACAAAGACATTGTAGTTTTTGACAGTGCCATCAGACCTGAACTCCATTTTCTGTTCTTAACTCAGTCTTAGAAATTATTAAGGAGTTTTCTGTTCTTACTGCCGGTGTCTCTGGCCTGTGCAGAACCTCTCTGCCGTTGAGATGGTGGCTGGGGCAGTGGCTTGATTTTCTTCTCTGCTCTGAGTATATGCTAGACCATGAATGTAGGTACTGATGTCAGTTTGGAGCATCTCTAACTGCCTGGACCCTCTACCTTAAAAGGGAACTAAAATCATTTTGGAAAGCAGTATAGAGATTCTTGAAAAGATTCGGGACAGAACCACCATATTACCCAGCTATTGGTGTTTATCCAAAAGAACTAAAATCAGCACGTTGTTGTAATATATGTGTACTAGTGTTTGTAGTAGCACGGTCCACAAGTGCCACATTATGGAGCCAGCCTAGGTGTCCATCAGTAGAGGAATGGATAAAAAAAAAAAAAAGTGTTACACACAGTGGAGTTCTGCTCAGCCTTAAAGAACAATGAAATTGTTATTTTCTGTTAAATGGATAGAACTGGAGAGCATCATGCTAAGTGAAATAAGCCAGACTCAGAGGGTCAAATTTTTTTCTCATGTGCAGAAGTTAGGAAAAAGGAACAAAATGGATCTTGTGAAGATAGAAGGGAGATCAGTAGAGTGGAAGCAGGGAACAAGAGGGAGGGAGAGGGGAAGAACTGGGGAATGAAGCTGATCAAACTAAGCTAGGTGCATGTATGAATGTACCACAGTGCATTTCAATTTTATGTATAACTGCATTCATTAAAGGAAAACCAGTAGAGTAGGGGAAGGGGATGGGGGGAGGGAAGATAGGAGGATGTGGGGTAGTACTAAGAATTGAAATGGACAGAACTATGTTATATGCATGTATTAATATGTCAAAATGAACGTCCTGATATATAGATATTCATATATATATGTATATATATATATATGTATATGATTTACTTAAAAAAAAGTAACCTGTGCTCATTGTTCTTGGCCTGTGCACCTAGGACAGAACTCTTGCTTTATAAGTGGGGATTGGGTGAAAGAAGGGATTCCTCAAATCTCTTCACTACACTTTGCTGGAATAGAATTTTTACCACATGAGCTGAGGCGAAATCATAGTCCAGGATTTGAAGTAGGGCAGGACAACTGGTTAGTAATTTGCTTCAGTTTTGTTTTTTTAAGAATGACATTATTCCTCATGAACCACACAGTGGTATTTCCTCTGCTTGGAGCACTCTTCATCTCCACATAGGCACATGGAGCACTTTTCCTTCTAAGTCTCTGTTTAGAACAAGGTAGCTTTCCATAAGCATCCATACAAATCACCTTTCCAGCATTGTCCCCATCATTTTATATTTCACTTGCCTGGGTTTATTTTTTCCTAATAGCATATATCACCATTGGGCCTATGTACATACATATATATGCATTTACTTGTCTCCTTCTCCCAGTAAAAGTATGGGTTTCATAAGAGCAGGGACTTAGTCTGTTTTGTTCACTGTTTTATTACCCTTATTTAGGAAAAGTGTCTTGTGCCTGTTTGGAGGTTCTAGCAGGGAAGCACAGCTACTTGTATACCCGGAACTGAAGAACAGCCCTCCTATATTGGGGAAGGTTGCCCTCTTTATCCTCTTCAACCGAGCGTGCAGCTTCAGGAGGGACTCACATGGAGCAGTGAGGGAGGAAGGGGATACCCACCTAGCCAGCCAGATCAGCTGAATCAACCCTGATGGTCAGTGGGGTGACAGGTGTTGTAGCACCCTCCCATCTTGGAACAGTATCTAACACTCAGTTTCAGTGAATTTGGTAAATGCAGAGTATAGAATGACCACAGTATACTGCCTTGTTTTTTCATTTTACTGCCTAAATTGGCAGATGCTTAGAACCACTATGGAAAATGAATGTTACATGTTGCCAACTTCAATACTTGCTAGAGTGAGAGTGACATTCACAGGGGAAGAATGCAGGGATTATTTAGTAATGGCTGCTGCTAGGGTCATGAAAGAGAAGAATGTGGTATATATGCAAAATATTTGCCATCTTTAGTGGGATGCTAAAGAACAGAAAATGAGTAAATCTTTGGTCCCTTTGCCTCTTTCTGGCTTTGCTCCCTCCTTCTTAACTACCAGGGAAGAATTAGGTTGGAAAGGCCACCTCTTTACAGTATGTTGTGGAAACTTTTCTGTCTAATTTTATTGTTGTTGAATATGGTACAAACAAGTCTATTAGAAACATTGGGATATTGCAGGGGACCATTATACTAATTCCTGCCAGATTGAAAAACTAATATGAAGAACCGTTTTTTTTTTAAGTTATTTTAAAATAATTTTGAACTAATGTCTTTGTTTTTCTTCCTTCTAGGTTCTCGTTGAAACCTGTTAGTTCTACTTCTTGAACACTTATGAATAACCACGTATCTTCAAAACCATCTACCATGAAGCTAAAACAGACCATCAATCCCATTCTTTTATATTTCATACATTTTATAATATCACTTTATACTATTATAACATACATTCCATTTTATTTTTTGTCTGAGTCAAAACAAGAGAAATCGAACCAAATTAAAGCTAAGCCTGTAAATTCAAACCCTGAGTCTGCATACAGATCTGTTAATAGTTTGGATGGTTTGGCCTCGTTGTTGTACCCTGGATGTGATACACTGGATAAAATTTTTATGTATGCAAAAAACAAATTTAAGGACAAGAGACTTTTGGGAACACGTGAAATATTAAATGAGGAAGATGAAATACAGCCAAATGGAAAAATCTTTAAAAAGGTAAGATGATATTTGTTTGCTTTGAATTCCCTGTGAATACACTGTACTTTTAGAAGTGGTAGTAAGGGACAGGTGACAAGCACAGCCTTCTCCTTGAATTTGCTGATGTTGCAGGAAAAAGGGGACTAGACTGTGCTCTCATCTCTCTGAACTTCCAAGCCTGATTTATTCTGCATTTTTCCGAAAGACATTTAGAATGCCCCCTGCTGCAAGACTTTTCTGAATCTGGCTGTCTCCCAGGGCTTGGAATAGAATGTCATGTAGTTTGGATATATTCCCAGGTTTCCAGAAGTACCTGGGTGGTTGAGATGCCTCCAGGTTTTGGATGTGGACCTTCTGTCTCTGGTTTTTGGGTTATTGTGGGTACATAATGTCTTAATACTTTGACTATGGCAATTGCATGGTTTTTTACAACTATAGAGGAACCTGCCATTATTGATTTGAAACAGAACATGCTATCCCCAGAGTTAGAGGAGCATAGTTGTTAAGAGCCTGGAATCCTGCCTGGAATCCCAGCGATTCAGGAAGCTGAGGCAGGAGGATCGCAAGTTCAAAGCTGACCATGGCAACTTAGCAAGATTTAAAAAAAAAAAAAAAAGACTGGGAATGTAGCACAGTGGTGCTCCTGCATTCAATTCCATTGGTGTTTGAAGGGGAAAAATATCCCTGAATGAAGACTGTACGTTTGAATCTTATCTTTGCCTCTTATTAACCATGTGACTTTGGAAAAGTTCTTTAACAAATTTGGAGATGATGATCATTGCATTTGTTTTTTTTGTTTTTGTTTTTTTTTTTTTTTTTCTTATGAGCCAAGCCGGGGGTTTTTTTTTTTTTTTTTTTGTAGTGCTGGGGATTGAACCCAGGGCCTTTTGCATGTGGGGCAAACACTCTACCAACTGAGCTATATCCCCAGCCTGCCAAGCTGTTTCAAGAGCTTTATATTCATCAACTTTTAAGACTTTAACCCTAAGAGTTAATATTACTATCTCTGCAGATTATAGGATTGAGGGCAGAGATGGGCTAGGTAATTTACCCAAGGACTCATGGCTACCAGTGTTGTAGCTGAGGCTGGAAGCCAGGCCTTTCAGTCATACCCTTTGCAGAGTTCCCTGGGGTTTGAGTGTGTGTGTATGTTGTGCATGCATAATGTACTTAGAACTATTGAGGCACCTACGCAAGTGCTCTGGCTTTTTAGCATTGTTACTATTGGGAATTTATGTGAAGGGTTTTAGGGGCAATGTGATCATCTGTAGTAGTTAATAATTTCATATGGTTACAGGTTGAAAAACTAAGAGTCCTTCTTATTACTAGAAATAAAGCCAAGGGAGGGGAGTGTTTCTTAACCTTTTAATGGCTCATTAATTTTGCCATTTAAATTCTGTCTTATTTTCCTCTAAATATAAAGGAAATGGCAAGCAAGTTGATGTCAGTAATTCCTAGAAAATAAAAACATTTTTTCATCAGCACAGTCTGTATTATTTCTTGATTTTTGGAGTGACCTTATATCTTGTTTTGTCTGGAATGTCATAATTTATGCCTGTTGTTTGGAGATTAATTGTACCCTCATATGGTCTCAAAATTGCCCTAATGACTGATTAAAGTCATATTGTCACTTTGCTCTTTAAGGCATGTTTCCTATTTCTTTTGGTGACTTGGAAAAATCTGAATATTTTTCTACTTAAGATTAAGTTATTAGAACATTTTTTAAAATTGAAGTCCTGTAGTTAAGCATACTTGATTATTCTCTAGCCTCTAGATTATAATTTGCAAACATTTTATCTAGTGAAATATGCTTCTGTTATATTTAGTTGCTGCTTCATTGATATTTAATGTTTGAGTCTATCTTTGAGGGATCTGATAACTGTGAAAAAGTACTGAAAACACTACATTTTTATGTGCTGACTTTTCTACTCTTCTGCCTACCCTGCGCTTCACATATCTAAAGCACATTCATTTTTGTCTTTTCAAATGTCATTTGAATTCAAAGGTTGGGTTCTCTTAGTTTAAGCATGTAAAATAGAAGGCTTGTTTTTATGGGAAGCTTAATTTTTCTTAATTTTTTCTTAATTTTTGGCTAGCAGCAAACTAATTCCTGATTGTGTTAAAAGGAAAAAATCTTGTGTGGTGAATATGAAACTTCTTAATTCATGTATTAGTATAATTAGGACAGAATAAGATCCTAGAGCTGTCATAATTGTTCTCTGAATGTGGCCAGATAGCACACTGTACCCAAGGAAATAGGACAGACACAGGGAAAATGTGTGTGTGTGTGTGTATCTGTGTGTATCTAGTGGATGTGGCTCTTAACCTGCTTGTCTTGACCCTCCTGCCTTTGTATTCATTGATTCCATAAAGTATGAAGTTTTTGTACTAAAATAAAAAATTTTAGAAGGGGAGACATACTGTTTTTGATCAGCAACTTTTTCTGTCTATAGTGCAATATTATGAAGCACTCTATTCAGTACTGCAGATTTTTAAATTGCCTTATGTCAGAAGATCCACCTACTGTTAGTATTTACCATCAAATTGGCATTTGTGGTTTATCAAAACTTTGTTCAAAATGGTATACATAGACTCTGATGAAAAAATGTTATAATTTTTTTTGTCTGAAATTAGGTTCCTTGGGAAAGTAGAATTAAATTTTAGGTTTTGTATGCAATACATGAAGCAGGTATTTTCTTTCGGCTTTCCTGGTGAAGGAAACATGCTTGACTGCTGGTTAGCTAAGCCTTGCATTTTTTTTTTTGGTCCTGTGTTGGGCTGTGGCACACATGAGAGGCAGATGGGTGTCTCAGCTGCGAGCTAAACAATCCAGGTTCCCCAGCCCCTCGTTTCTTGTTATATCCATTGTATTGTGGTTGTAGTAGCCTCTGTCATGACAAGGTATTAAGTATCCTGAGTTCTGCCCTTAGTGCCTACTGACTGATCAAAACAAAAACAGCAGGAGGCTAGAAGACATATTTTTGATGAAATATCCTCATTAAAATGGTTACCATACTTGAAGATAATCTTCAGTTGGAAGGAATAGATAATGACATAGCAGTATCAAAAAGTTTCTTCTACTCTTTGGGAGACAACACTTTTAGGGCTTGTTTAAGCCAGGATATATGTGATATGTGGTAAAGCAAAGCTATAAATATTATAAACCTTACCCTTACAAATCTTATTTCAAAGTAATGATTTTATTCTATTTTTTGTGTGTGTGGTGGTAGGAATCCAACTGATGGTCTCATGCATGCTAGGCAAGCACTCTACCACTTGGCTATATTCCCAGCCCACTGAAATTAATGAACTTCATAGCTTTGTTTTGTACAAACTGAGAAAAAAAGGCACAGAGCAAAGGCTTCTGTGTTTTGAGGTTTGACGAGCCTTTTCATGACTGCTAGCTCACTCTTCTAAGCTCTATATGTTTTATAAAACTGTAGCAGGATAAATACCTGGGTTCTGGGTTCTGTGTATCACCTGATTCCCACCCTCCCAGCAGCACGGTCTTGTTGAAAGGAAGAACTGTGAATGATTAGATTTCAGAGCAACTTTAAAAATGCATGTGTACCTGAAATAGAAAAGGGTTGCAAAGAATGAACATACAGAAAGAGAAAAGACCACAAGTCTGGTTCAGATATTTTTTGAGCTAAATCTCTGAAATACTTTTTTTCTTGTGTATTTAGCACATATTAGAATAAGAGGGATTATATAATCCTGGTGCTTACAGAAGACTTGATGGCATTCTTTCTAAACTGAACCAAAAAAGATATAGGAACACTCATTTCTGTCCTTGTAAATTGACTCAGCTTTCTTTTCCTTTCTCAGTTCCTTACTTTGTGTTCTTACTCGAGTCATTTTTTTTTTTTTACCCATTTGTGTATGTGATATTTACTTTCCGACTTGTTAGAACATTGACATCATAATTCATATAAAAAGTAATGGATCTCTTGGCCAGGATCGTGGTTTGGTATTATGTCTGTTTCTTCTTGGTTTTCCCTTCCAAACGCGTTCTTTTTCTTGCCATCCTATTTATTTAAGGCATATTGTATACCAAATTACTCAAGTCAAGATCTTTTATTTAGAAAGTAGAGATGCTAAAAGCTAGATGGACTTTCTTGAAGAAGACAGAAAATAATTTTCAAATGGTTATTTTACAAATTGTGAAAGGAAAAAAAGTCCTAGTATTTAATAAAGAGGTTTGACTCAGCTGCCTGAAAACTTGATCCTCATTAGGCATTCTTATCCTTCTGAGTCCTGAATGGTTATGTATTTGTGTGTGTTTGTCTTACAGTATGTTCTATATGTTGTCACCATTTTATTTTTATAGTTTTAAAGTAAGTGACCATGGTCAGAGCATCTAAGTCTGTAGGTTCCTGAACAAACTAAATTACTGAGTTCCTGTATTCCAGGCAGCTATAGTTGCAACAATAACATTGATATTATAAATGTGTATGTTATGCCTTTCATAGAATAAAAATATAGACAAGTGTGAGAGAGGAAAGTGGTCTCTGAAGTCATCTTAATCCCCTTCCTAAGTTTTGATAACAAAATTGCTCAAAGATTCCCTGTCATTCATTCAGGGAACCACGCAGTGGGGAAAGTTGAATCTCTTTATGTCATGTATTGGGGCACAGGTAAGAATATTTAAGAGGCAAAGAATGTATGTGATTGTTGATCACAACAGAACTATGGTAGTTAAATGTTCAGATGGGCATGGCTTTTTTTTTTTTAAACCAGTCTTAAAAAGTGAGGCAGCCAACCAGAGGGTAGACGGTAAGACTTCCTCAGGCTCAAAACGAAGTTGTACTTAATTATACCATTCATTCCATGTTTATCAAATAATTGCTGAGTGCCTCTAACAATAATGAACAAGTTACCCTGGTTACTCTTCTCTGAATCTTAACATTTGCCTGGGAGGAAAAGGGACAGTGAATAAGTTAACAGAAATATTATCTCCTGTGAAGAAATAAAAGAGGATTGGTGATCAAGGAAAACCATCCCTTCTGAGTATGTTATGGTTCAGCTGTGGCCTGAATAGCCAGAAAGAACCAAGTTTTCAAAGATGTGGGTAAAGAAATTTCTTTGCAGTGGGATGGAGTGGAGTAGTGGCTCTGAGGCAGGAATGAGCTCAGTTGAATGAGGTCTGTCTTTGGGGTGTAAAATTTAAGAGGGCATTTGGATCCTGAAAGGGAGCCTTAAATTCTGTGTCCTACATAACCTGTCTTGCCCTAGCCTAGCCTGTCTGAAGAATAGAAAAGATGAAGTAAATTTATAGGATATTAGTCGGGGAAGAGGATTTGAGAGGAATACAGAGAGGCATGTAGCTTCTAGATCCCAGGATTTAGGATCTAGAAGCTTGGTAGGCCAGGATAAGGGGTTTGGTTTGTTCTCTAGTGCTACCGGAAGGGGAGATCCTGCAGAATGTTAAATAGGGGAGTGACCTCATTTAAGTGAATTTTAGGGGAATAAGAATGAAAGCAGTTTGACCAATTGGTAAGAGTTCAGGGGAAAGGTGAACTAGGATGACAGGAATGGAGGTAGAAAGAAATGACTAGATTCTGGGCATATTTTGTAGATAGTTGATAGAATTTCTAGATGAATTTAGAAATGAGTTGTGAAGATAAATGTCATGGAAAGCAACTCCTAAATTTTTGTGTTGAGCAGTCGAGGAATGGTACATTACTGACAGAGGAATGACCAAGAGAACAAAAGGGGAAGGACAATGAATGAGAATTTTCTTTTTCAGAACTTACTGAGTTTGGTGGGAGTGTTAGATAACCTACTTAAACAATCACTTAAAAAAAGTGGGTATCCATCTTTTGGGATCTGGACTGGAAATGAAATTTCCAAAGCCTTTGAAGTAAAGTTCTTGAGAGTCTGGCTTTTGTTAGGGACACTCGGCCATGTGGACTAGAGTGTAGGTTATTAAATTTGATGGTAAGAGGTTTAGGGAGTTTCTGTTTAATTTCTAATTGCTCAGTGAAGTATGAGACAGAGTGGTGGCATGGAAGTAGAGAAGGGAGGATGTTTAAGTAGAGAGGTTTCAAAGCTATTTCAGAAGGGGAGAAAATGAATATACTAGGATGGATAGTAAGATTGTGAGCTGCTGAGATCTATGTGCTATATATTTAATAAGGTGGTGTGGTTTTCTGCATCAGTATTTAACAATCAGTACATCAGTATTTAATCTCTGGTTGAGCTAATCATAGGGACAACAGGGTAAAGTTAGGGTTAGAAAATTTACAGAGCAAGTCAGATAAAATTAAGGAGTGAATATTGTCATCTTAATGTAGTCTTTATGAGAAATATAATTACTAGAAGACTCAGTGGTTTAAAGAATTAACTTTATATTAAAATCTTCAAAGATTTTAACATGTTTTATATATGAGGAAAATGAATTTGATTTGATTTTCATGGTGAGATCATCACATGGGTTTACATATTTGGATTATATACCTAATGCCTTTTCAGAATACACATATTCTTGAAATTTAAAAAGCCTGTCATTTAGATTCTCGAATCTGGAAAGTCACCCAGTCTTATATTTTGGATCATACAATTCTTAGTAATTATCTGTTTTTTGCACGGTTTGGCCCAATTCTCAGCTGTTTTCTCACACCTGCAGAGCTCCTTTTGAGGTCATTGGACCTCCCTGTACTGAGCATTTCATAGAGGTGCAAAGTAAGGTGAGAGTTTGGGACAATTACAGTTAAACAAGTACCATCTTAAGTATAATTGCTTTAGTCTTCAAAATAAAAATTTTATTTATTAGAACTATCATCGAATAAATAGGACACTAGAGGGCAGCATTTGTCCTTTTTCATTTTTGTCTTCATCCCACCTTGTGTGAAAATTCCTTGAATATTGTTTGCACTTTAAAAAATGAATATGGTCAGATGTTTTTTTTAAGATGTTTGAGAAATATATTATTAACAGCTGTGTTTGGGAACTGTCTGTATGCTTTTACACAATCTGTTTTTTATCCAGTCTTTACATGTAAAGAGGAATATTTGGACTTGTCTAAGTTAAAGAAAATTCCTTAGAGACAAAAATATGTTAAATAGCTTTAAAAGGACATTATTACTAAATCAAACTTGGTGTCACCTGCACTCATGCTATAAACACAGATGAAAGGCTAGAACAGAACCAAGACTTAGCAATTTGAATTGAACAGCTGTGAATATTTCTATTACTTTGGGGAGTAGGCCCAGTTTCTATTTATGGATCATGTTGTACCATTTGGTATTGAAATGTAGACATTCCTAAATGGAAGGAAAGAAAAACTTTGGCATCAGTAGTACTTAGAACCAGGCTAGATATTAAATTAACAGCTAAATCATTTAAGTAAAGGAAATCTGCAAGTGAATTATTAATAGATGGCTAAGAAATTGATCTATAAGATTCCATCAAACTGGATATTTTTGAAAATAAAAAGTCCTTCCTAGGGCTGGGGTTGTGCTTGCCTAGCACATATGAGGCACTGAGTTTGAACCTCAGCACCATATGAAAATAAATAAAAGTATTATATTCATCTACAACTAAAAATACACTTTTAAAAAAAAAGTTTTCCCCCCAAATTAAAAACCCCCGAATTCTGTCACAGTTAAAGACTTAGAATAGGATTTCAGTTGATCCAAAAGATATCACAAAATAGTTGACTTTTAAAATAATTTTTCACTTGAAACTCAATTCTAGCTTTTTATTGGGTGAAACATTTTATGCAGGTGTAATGTGCTGGTTTGTTATTAAATTTTTAACATTCTGACTTCTTTTTATAAATAATATTTTGGTTATATTAAAAGCTGTTTGTATCTTTTATGTTTATTAGGTTATTCTGGGAAATTATAACTGGCTCTCCTATGAAGATGTCTTTGTCCGAGCCTTTAATTTTGGAAATGGCTTACAGATGTTGGGTCAGAAAGCAAAGACCAACATCGCCATCTTCTGTGAGACCAGGGCCGAGTGGATGATTGCTGCACAAGCGTGTTTTATGTATAATTTTCAGCGTAAGTAGGCTTTCTTATCTTCTGGAAGAGTGGACTTTTGTAATTTAGGAGGGGTGATACTTCCTAAAATAATGTTCCATCCTTAACAGGTTAATATTCTTGTATCCAATCAGTAGAGAACTCTGTTAGGATTCAGAAATTTTGGTCTCTTGGAAAAGGAATCAATTGTGGAATAAATTATACAGTCAAATATAGTGAGGGGGCTTGAACCTTGTGTGTGTGTGTGTGTGTGTGTGGTGCTGGACCTTACCTGTACCAGGCAAAGTGCAGCTGAGGCACATTCCCAGCCCTGCCTTAACCTGTTAGTAAGAGACTTTCTGGGTCTAGGGAACAACACCTACACCTGGGGCTTATGGCACTGTTGCCACCTCAAGAGTCCCCATTTATGTTACTGGCATTTTGTTAATGCCACTTCTGTCAGTGGCAACATTTGATCTCTAAAACTTGTTCATGCTGAAACTGGTGAATTCAGGGTCTCATTTGCATGATGTGTACTTTTAATGTTGTGGTTATTTGAGTGGTAACTATGATGGTTCAGTCTGTGAGATGGTCCTGGAAGCTTAGTTCAGTAATCTTGGTGCCGAAATGTGATGTCATTTCATACTTTAGATGAAACAGAACAGACATTTCACCAGATTTTTTGCTATAAAATCCTCCAATTTTTCTTTTAATAAGTGTCACCTTTTTGTTTTTTTGTGTCTGATTTTTTTTTTTTGGTTAGGCAGAAAGTAAAAAAAATCCATGTTATTGTAATATCTGTAGGTGAAACAAAATAAAAATTTAAACACTGCTTAATACATCAAAATAATTTTAAGAAACATAACACTATTTCTCATAGACTTATTTATTTAACAATCCAGTGTTCAGAAAGTGCTTTATGATTCATATCCACTTCCAGGGGTGGTGTTTGCATTTGGTAGTTCATGAGGTGTTTGAATATCTGACTTGTGTTTCTTTTCCGTATAGTTGTTACATTATATGCTACCCTAGGAGGTCCAGCCATTGTTCATGGATTAAATGAAACAGAGGTGACCAACATTATCACTAGTAAGGAGCTCCTACAAACAAAGTTGAAGGTGAGTACTGAAGTTAATTTATAACTATCCCATACTTCAAAATTTTTACTGTGGTAAACCTTAGTTTTGATAGCTTAGTTCTTTTATGATTTTTTACATCTTTAATGTTTTTGCCAGCTTTTAGGAATATCACACTTTATTTCTTTCTTTTGGAACAGAAAAATTAGATTTCATGTATATTCAGATAGACTAGAGTTGCAAATTGCTAATATGCCTATGTCTTAATTGAAGAAGCTGCAACTTTTTATTATACTCGTCTATTTTCTAGTCTATTTTAAATAAATTTGTTATTTTGAAGGTCTGTATTTTAAACCAGTAATTTACTGAGTTTAAATCACTGAGTGATAATGATTTTCAGGATATTTTAAATGCCAGCAAGGCAGATTCTTTATAAAATACAGGAAAAGGGGTTCCTCAGTTGAAATTCCCTTCCCTGCACACCCCCCTCCCCCGCCCCCATCCTCGTCCCCATTCTGATTTTGCCTCTGGAAACTTCAGCCTATGTTTACATGACCATTTTGTGAGGCAGTAACTTTGCTGACTAGGATTTGACCCAAGAACAGGGTACGCAATGTAAATCTAGTTCTATGCAACAGTGAGTTATACCAGTATTTGTTCATCTAAAAAAGTGGTCTTTAGCTAGTGCACCCCTCCCTCTTGCCTTTTTTGAGGCAAAAAATTAATAAGTCACTGGAATATAGTGAAATATTTTTATTGGGTCCTGAACTATTTGCTAAACTCTTCGAAGAGTAAGGAATGTGGTAAATGTGTTTTTCCAGGATATAGTTTCTTTGATCCCACGCCTGCGGCACATCATCACTGTTGATGGGAAGCCACCGACCTGGTCCGAGTTCCCCAAGGGTGTCATTGTGCACACCATGGCTGCGGTGCAGGCTCTTGGAGCAAAGGGCAGCATGGGTATGTCACATTTCCCTCATTCCTTATGTCTCCAGTTACCATGTTCTACAGAATTACTCCAAGATTTGATCCTCAAGTTAGATCAAATGTCACATTTGTCTAGGCACAGTTGGGGAAGGTGGGCTCTTCCAGAAATACTTTCATCTAGTCTTTGAAGAGAAAAGTTTAAGGAAAACACTAACATTAGTTATTGATCTTCTAAAAGTAGTATTTATTTGAAATGAATTTAAAACTTTTTATCTTACATCGTTCATTTTTCTTATTTCCTTTTTCTGGTAGTTTTGGATAAAGTTAGTTTTATAAAGTGATGCCACTGCCTTTGCCTGTGTGCATCACTGCTAAGTGTTAGCAGGGGGCTAACCCTGGAGCCCTCCTCCTACTGTGTGCTCCAGCTCTACCCTTCTAGAGCCGAGAGCTTTTATCCTGCTGTGATAAAGCAGTTTGGAAGGGTAAGTCTAGAAGTTAGGACTGTCAGATAAGCATCAAAAAAAGTTAGAGAGTACAGAGTGTTTTGAGATTTTCCAAAATCTCCTAGGACGCTGGCACTATTTCCCCTGTAGTGAAAACTCAGTGATGAATTAGTTATAAATACTGTTTGGAGACAAGGACCATCAGAGTTAGCGAATGTTGTCTTAGAAAGGGCAGTGTCCTCGACATGATGGTGGAGAATCGTGCCGTGAGCTGAAGGAGTGAATGGCAGACGTAGAAGTAGAGACTGGTAAGACAGAGGGCTTCATTCTCTTGGGGACATGTTCAAAGAGTTTTTTTCCTTGAAGTCTGTATGTTAGGGTATTCTTGAGAGTAAACAAGAGAATTTCACCACTGTGAAGCAGAGAACATTTTTTAGCAAATGTCCAGGATATTCCAGGCCCTGTGTGTTTCTTAGTTGAATTACTAGAATAGCCTTTTGTCTCCTTAATTCCTTTCTGCTTTTTCTAAAGTTAGGTAGCCACATGGCAGCCATAGTTATCCTTGTCAATTGATGACATGCTCTGTTCAAAACACTCTGCTTTCTGTTTGAGAGTGAGATCCAAAGTCCTTGGCCTGCCTTCTGAAGCCCATGGAATCCTGGGTGCTCCTTCACCACCATTTCTGCCATTTGTCCTCTTGCTCCATCCATTCCATACATATGCCAAGCATATTTCTACCTGATGGCCTTTGTACTTGCTTATTTACCTCTACTTGGAAAACTTCCCATCTCCAGGGTTTTCATGGCTCTCTTCCTCATTTTATTCAGGTCTTTGCTAAATAACTCTACAGAGAGACTTTTTCTGACTTTTTCATCTAAATAGGATCTACTATCATTTTCTCACATTGTCTTTATTTTTCTTTATGAACTTAACCTGTCCATCCTAATAGAATATGTTTGTTATATGTTGACCACTGTATGAGTAATTGTGTGAACAAATAAATGATTATGAAAAAAATTGGTGATGTGGCTGAATTTCTTAGAAGTGTGCATTTGTTTTTTTTATTCTTTTACACAGAAAACAGACCTCATAGCAAACCATTGCCCTCAGATATTGCAGTAATCATGTATACCAGTGGATCCACAGGACTTCCAAAAGGAGTCATGATTTCACATAGTAACATCATTGCGGGTATAACTGGGATGGCGAAAAGGATTCCAAAACTGGGGTATGTCATAGTGAAATAATAACACTGAATAGTTAGGTATTTGTACTTGTTGTTTTAACATGTGTGTCATTTTAGTATGTTGTTAAAAGTACTCCTTCAGTCTATTCATAGTTTGGCATTTCCTTTAAAAAAGTTTAGCAACATCAATTATAAAATAGTTACGTGTATGAAGTTTGAAATGTAGTTTGTAGATTTTTTTGTGGAGGCGGATACCAGGGATTGAACTCAGGGGTACTCAACCACTGAGCCACATCTCCAGCTCAGGGTCTGGAGACAGGGTCTCACTGAGTTGCTTAGTTCCTCACTGTTGCTGAGGTTGGCTTTGAACTCTCGATCCTTCTCACTCAGTGTAAGTTTTTTAAAGTGTAAATTTTATCTGTTTTATAATTGTAAATCCCCTAATTTAAATTATTTTAATCAGTTGATATCGTTGCCTTACATGCGTAGTCATTTTTATACCTAAATACAATTTAGGTGATTAATCTATCCAGGAAATACTCATTGAACTTCTGTATTTACAGTCTCTGATTTATGTTTTTAAGATTGACTCCAGTGGCAGTAGGGTAGGGTATAAGGAAGTGGGAAGAGACTGATGAGGAAACTGGATGAAGTTTGAGGAATTGTAAACACCCCCAGAGATGCTATCAGTAGTATGATGAGTGATCTGGTGCAGTGGTTAGATTTTTAAAAAAATTATTTTAGTTGTTGATGGACCTTTATTTATTTATTTACTTATATGCAGTGCTGAGAATTGAACCCAGTGCCTCATATGTGCTAGGCAAGCGCTCTACCACTGAGCCACAACCTCAGCCCAGGTTGGATATTTTTGATGCTATTATGTATAAAAATTACACGCATATACATGAAATTACTATGGGATTGGAACTTGGGGATGGAGAGAAATTTTTCTTTAAATGTGTACTCAGGAAAAAACTTAGAGCAACATTTTCTTTATGATTTTTGCCTTGGTTGCCCTTTGTATTTTAGTGGTTGGGGCAGTTCTTGAAAATGTACACATAGGTACATACATTTTTTTTAACATGTTAAGATAAAATTTATTATTCTTAATTATATCTAGCTCCCAGAATAGACATATTTTCTGTAAAACTCCTGGAAGGCCTGTGAAATCTATTTGGGTTCTGGTTGGCAACCCTCTGAAGACTTACATCTCTTCCTTGGTTGATTTCTTCTGACTTTCTGCCCCCTCTTTCTTTGCCTTAGCACTTTGCTTCTGAAACACTCAGTGTGTGCCTTCAAGTAGGACTGGAAACAGACACTGCCCATGGTGCCTACCCCCTCAGTTTTAGGTTGGGCTGTAGTTCTTTTTTCCTAATATTCTCAGTGTCTGTCTGTCTGTCTCAGTGTTTTGTTTTTCTCCCTCCAATAGCAGGGAGCCCAAATTAATATCCTGTGGCCCTTCCATGTGCTTCCTGTGGCAGGGAGAGTGCACCTGACCTTTGCTTTTTTCATCTCTTTTCTTTCAGAGAGGAGGACGTATACATTGGATATTTGCCCCTGGCCCATGTTTTAGAATTAAGTGCTGAGCTCGTTTGTCTTTCTCATGGATGCCGCATTGGCTACTCTTCACCACAGACTTTAGCAGATCAGGTAACTTTGTAACTTGAAATACTTACCTAAAATAATTAATTTTTAGCACTTTTTTTTATCCTGTCAATGTGACAATATATTGGAAGAACGACAATCATTTTAAAAAAAGCTCTTTTTAATTGCTCTTTACAATGTAAGTACACTAAAATGATAAATTTACAATAGGCTTTTTTAGTCTAAGAATTCCATTGTGTTTTTAAAATAAGAATCACTTTTTCTTTTTTAGTCCTCAAAAATAAAAAAAGGAAGCAAAGGGGATACATCCATGTTGAAACCAACACTGATGGCAGCAGTCCCGGTAAGACTTGACCATTATTTAATATTGAGTACTAAAGAACCATCAGCAACCCCACTTGACAAGGCAGCTTATGTAGGATTTGTTCCACACCGAATATCAATATTGCCTTAGGTGTTATCAGATTTACTTACTCTTGCTTTATTTTACTTACTAAATACTCAATTGAGTTGCGGCTTCCATCTGATATAATCTGTTACTTTCCCTAAATAGCTTCTTGTTACAATCATTTTTGTGATATCCATTTGCTGATAAGTAGAAACCTAAAGAACAGCAGATAGAAGGGAGGGTATGAGGACACTTTTTTGATATTTTTTGTTGTAGACGGACATGATAACTTTATTTTATTTGTTTTTATGTGGCACTGAGGATCAAACTCAGTGCCTCACACATGCAAGGCAAGCGCTTCTACCACTGAGCTGCAGCCCCAACTTGAAGCTGCTTTTATCTACACAGATTGAGCCCTCAGAAAGTCTGACCAAGTCACCCAAAAGAGTGACAGAGACACTATTCCAACTTTGTGAATTACCTTGAGAAGCACCACGTATCCAATTATAATGAGAGTGGAGAGGGTCTGGGAATAAGATTATAAATATGGGACAGCAGTGATTTTCTGTCTATTCCTCATGTGGGTTTCGTGAGTTTTCTGATTTTGGTTTTAAGTGTTAGGTATTTGAATGCTCAGGCCAAATAGTATTACACAGTTATTCCAAAATCATATGTATCATATGTACATGGGCAGTAGTTTTAGAATTTGCGTAAGTATAATTATAATTTCCTAAGTAGTGTCCTACTTTAAATTCTTAGTTACTTAGAAGTTAATGTAACTTAAAATTGTAAAGGGAAAATTATTTTGTCATTAAAGCAAAATGCAATTCAGACAAGAAAATTTCATGGGTGCAGCATATACAGAAAACCAAAACCAAATAAAACAAAAGAACAAAATGAAAAATGCTATGGTTCTTTTGTAACTGAAGTAGGTGGTTATGTCTATATTATGGTAAGTTTAGGAGATTTTTAAAAACGTTTCAAATAGTTGTTCATT
Organism: Glaucomys volans; assembly: GCA_020662805.1. Classification (NCBI taxonomy): domain Eukaryota; kingdom Metazoa; phylum Chordata; class Mammalia; order Rodentia; family Sciuridae; genus Glaucomys; species Glaucomys volans. Next base: position 319,075 of record JAJEJO010000455.1, on the reverse strand, counting down.
TATTTCGTAAATTAATTTTTAAGAATAAATAAGATAAACAAGCAAAGCAATATAAGCAATCACTGATGGTATATTCCTGCCTTAAGACATCTGTTCTTTCTTATTATTCATATGTGTATCTAGACATATTTCTATTAAAAATTATTTGCATAAGTCTCACTTTTAGGTTAATTGTTACTCTTTAAAAATTTGGTCCTGATAGAATATGTCTTTAAAAATATCTTAATATTGATAGAAATAGCAATTGGTTGTTATTTAAATATATGAGGCAGCTGTGGTATGATTATTAACTCATACTTGTAGGAAATCATGGATCGGATCTACAAAAATGTTATGAATAAAGTAAATGAAATGAGTAGTTTTCAACGGAATCTGTTTATTTTGGCCTATAATTACAAAATGGAACAGATTTCCAAAGGGCATAGCACTCCACTGTGTGACAGGTAAGTAAAGGCCCATCTACTCTCCTTCCCTCCCCCTCTCTTTTTGTCTTCCCTTCCTACTCCCTTTGGCAAGTGAAGCATTATTAATGTGATAGTTGTGAGAAATTTATTTTTAAAACTCAAAAGGACTCTTTTAAAAATCCACCTGCATAAGAATTTGAAATTTTTCACTTATGATTTTATTATATTTAATATCATGCTTAAATTTTGACATATTTTATCTTTGTTTTAAAATTTATTTCAATATGAATATAAAATGACAACTAAGTATAATTAATATTTTATGTTTAAAGTTTAAATGACCAGTTTTACTCCTCACCTCCATTCAGTAGATATATGATTTTCTTATCAAATAGTTTAGAAATTAGAATATGAAACTTTTATGTTCAAAATATTTTTTATGGGAATATAAATACAGTTTTTAAATATTCATATTATTTAAAATTTTGTAAACAAAATTTAATTACTTTAATTACCCCCTTACTTTAATTACTTATCTTCAGTGAGATACAAAAGTTGCTATGGAAAGTTCATTTCTCTTTTCTTTTTTAAATGAATTGCCACTTAGTCTTAATCTCTTTCAAACTGTCCCTTACCCCCATCCTGTGCGTTACTCAGGATGGAACCCATGGTGTTGCTCATGCTAGGCAAGCACTATACTACTAGGCTACCTCCCTGACTCCACCTTCTCCTTTTTTATACACGTACAATTTTAATTAAGACAAAGATTTGTTTGCCATTAATAAATTTTATAAAGATATGAGATTGTTTAGTATTAACAACATATAGTAAACAGCACCTATAAAATGATATAGCAAATAACTCTGACAACAAGGAATTTCCATTACTTTATAAAATTAAATCTGACAATTTTGAATTCAAATATTACTTGAAAATTTCTTAAGAGGAAGCCATACATCTTTACCTGGTTGATACTAAAAATAAGATTTAATAGTGAGTCATGACATCTCCTGAATTTGGATAGGTAACTTAATCTTAAAATCTCATATAACAAAATTGAGAGATTAGCCTAAAGATATGAAAAATCCCATTCAGCTTTAAAATCCTGTGATTCTCTGGTTAATTTTTTTTAGCTTTGTTTTCCGCAAAGTTCGAGGCTTGCTAGGTGGAAATATTCGCCTTTTATTGTGTGGCGGTGCTCCACTTTCTGCAACCACACAGCGATTCATGAATATCTGTTTTTGCTGTCCTGTTGGTCAGGGATATGGACTCACTGAATCAACTGGGGCTGGAACAATTACAGAAGGTTAGTGTCATCCATGAAATGTCCTCTGAGTGCCATCAGAGGCTGGGGCATAGCTTCAAGGTTTTTGTTTGTTTGTTTTCTACAGTATATGAAAGAAGAGTAGCTAAGCTTTTGTGTACCAGAATAGAGGTAAATTCCAGACACTGTGATTATTATTATTGATTTTTAGGATGTATTAGAAATATCAGTAGTCAGTAATTCATTTAGAAGAATTTTTCATATTAAACTATGGGATATGTAATATTAAAAAGTAATTAACATTCTGGAAAAGAAACTTCAGTAACAAATGTTGCTTGTATTGTGTACATTAGTTTTCTTACAGCAGTTATTAAATTTCTTCTTTCTAGAAAAATTAAATTGCCTTTTTTCTAGTTGTTTGGGTAAGTGTATTAAGTCTTAGATTCAGAAATGTTTATGGGAGTCTTTGTAAGAGTAGAGAGAAATTAGATTCAGGTCTAGACAATATAATGCTAGAATTTATCATGGTGTCATGGTGTCATGGTTGAGGAAGGCTCTACTACCTATTCTATGGTCCCTGGTGAATTACATTTCATAGAGTTATTTTGCTTCCCACTACTAGAAGAAGCTACTTTGCATTTTCTAGATACTGACAGAGGCTAAACCTCTTAACTGAGCAGTTTTTCTCCCTTTTTATCTTGAGAGCTTCTGTTATACCTTTCTTATGTCTGGTTTACTTTGCATTACTTCTTTTTATTTCTGTATCTTTGTTGTGTTCTCTATTTTATATGGTTTTGAAACTTATAAATATCATTTGCAGGAAATAAGCATGCAGTCATAAATACATTCATATGGTTTCTTCTGTGGATTCTTAATTGCTGTTTTTAAGATTTAAGCTGAATGTGTTATTAATCAGTTATCAGTTTATGTTATGAATAAGTATTCGATTTCTGATATTTGAATGATTTTTGTGGAGAAAACATTTTGCTGTGGTAATTCACAATAGTGTCTAGTAATTCAGAGTTTGCAGAAAGGCTTTGTGGGTCCAACAGTATATCTGTGTAACCTCACAGCCTAAGGTTCATCAGTTTGGGGCTTTGCTTTTCAGGATTCTCTGGAGATGTCTAAGCTTTTTGTTTTTAATAATTTAGAAAAATTAACTCATTAACTACCGTTCTGAAATACCTTTTCCCCCTTTGCTTCTTAGTGTGGGACTATAATACTGGCAGAGTGGGAGCACCATTAGTTTGCTGTGAAATCAAATTGAAGAACTGGGAGGAAGGTAATAACCCATTTTAAACAGAGCATTAATTTTTATAAGATTAAATTTTAAAATTAGAAGCATATTTCATTTTCTTGTTTTAGAATACAAAATCACCCACAGATACTCTATTTTATTCTTTAAAATAGTCACATTTTATCCAGAACTATTGGATACATTTATTTTGCATGTTTCAAAAATGACTCTGTAGAATTATAATTGTTTTAATTTTGCTTATTATTATATTAATACAAGTAAGATTGTGGCAAAAACTTGAGAAATATACTAAATGCATAATCTTAATAAATTAGGAGTGATCATAACATTATTTATAGAAGCAAAATCATAAAATTAATCCCTTGAGGTATTTTATATGTTTTTTTTTCTTTCCTTTTCTTTTCCCTGAGGACTTCAAGTTAGAATTGTCAGAAGGAAATTTTTAGTAAAATTCCACATTTGTTGCTTTTGCTGTTGAAAGTACAAATCTCCTTTTAAAAATTTGTTTGATCATATTCAACTGTAAAAATTGCCTATGATTTATTGGGACATACCTTTCTTGTTTTCAAAGTAAAGATGAGTCAGTTCTAAGGCTCCAATGTCATTTTTTCCAGCTATTTTTAGCAGAATTAATGAAAATGTTCAATAAAATTAAGCTTGGAGTCAGTCTAAAATTTCTGTAAGAATAAATCTCCTAAATACATAGTAATTTAGTTTTGTACATATTTGCTCCATTATTTAATGCATGACAGTACTTTTAATTCTTTATTAGCATGATATTGAGGACTCTAGAAACTTTAAAACAATTTACTTGTGTAGTATTTGTAATTTATATAGTAGATGGGAGATACTGGATTTTGGAACACATTCTTTTTTTCCCCTTGTAAAAAAGGAGCTTAAAAGCATACATGCTTAGGGTTAAGCAACTGAAATGTTGTCCCTAGTTTTTATACTGATAAACTTCATTCAGTCTCCATGTCTGCCTTGTTTCCTTTAGGAAACTGTATTAAAATAAGATATTCCTATTAGGAAATGGATGGTTTTGAATTTTGTTGTGATATATATAGGGATAAAAATGGTGAATTAACTCTATAAATTATTCTGTTTTTTAGGTGGATACTTTAATACTGATAAACCACATCCCAGGGGTGAAATTCTTATTGGTGGCCAGAATGTGACAATGGGTTACTATAAAAATGAAGCAAAAACAAAAGCTGATTTCTTTCAAGATGAAAATGGGCAGAGGTGGCTCTGTACTGGAGATATTGGAGAGTTTGACCCTGATGGTTGTTTGAAAATTATTGGTAAGCCATCAGATATTTTTTTGAAAGTGAACGTTTCTAAAATGGGCTTATGCTAGAGCACTGTGTTTAGAGACGCTGCCCTCAGTGCAGGGGTGTATCTGTGTGTAATGTTGGTCTGGTCTGCTATGCCATCTCTGGAATATAAAAACATTTTTAGTAGGGATTGAGGATTTAGGAGGTAGACTTTGGACCTCAAAAGCTGTTCAGTAGCAGTGATATTTTTAGGTACTCTTAGATGACTTTACCATTTTTTCCTGCTTGAGTAGGGAATGCTCATTTTTGTGAATTATTTGTCGTCTACAGATTATTGGGCAGGGCTTTCCTGTCCTAACTTAGTCTTGCCTTCCCCAATTAAATGAAGGAAATCCTAGCAGTTCCAGTGCTGTGGCCCATATGGTGTAAAAAACATCTTCCTCACCTTCTCCTCTTAGGGAATTTTTTCTGGTTAATGGCATTGTTATGCTGGTCATGCTTAACTAGAAGCCCTGAAGGAGAGGAGAGCTCTCCCTTCAGCCAGCTCTCCATACGTGCTCTGTAGTCCACTGAGTTAGCTTATGAGAAGTGCTTCAGAACCACACTTTCTTCCTTCTTTCACTGTCCCTCTTGCAGGTGTTCATAGGTTGGGCTGTCCCACCACTCTGTTCTTCTCTGTTGCTTTGCTTGTGTCCCCACCATTCCTGACACTCTGTGCTTACTAACCACTGACCTTGCCAGATCATTTTCTTGCTTAAAATCTCTCCAAGGCTGCTTGAAGCTCAGTTCAGGGTGCCTGTGTTACAAGACCATTGTTTACCTCCCCGCCTCTTGTTTCCCTTCTGCCCTGTGCTGCAGTAATTCAAGATGACCAGGTTCTGACATTTGTCCGTGCTGTTCCACTTGGCTACCTCTCACTCTTCCCTTGAGACTCACTCAGGCTTCACTTGCAGGAATATTTCTGAATCTTCAGGTTTGAGAGACTTGACACTTAGCATTACCTGTTGTGTTGGCATACTCTGTTTCTGTGTTATGCCTTTCTTCAGACAAAATGAGAGCTTACTGATAGCATTTCATCTCTTCTTCACCTCCCTAGTACTGATGAATACTGGGAACATACCTGTTCAGAATATACCTAATAGCCCTCTTAAGTAGAAGTTTATTATTTTTCTTTAAAAGGACATCTAATTGTAGAAAAGTTAGGGCCTAATTTTTATTATGTTTTTAATTTTAGTGTAACTGGTAATGCTTAATTTAGTGAAGTTTGAAGTAATTTCATAGCACATTATTCAGGGAGTGGCCAATATTTACATGTATTAAAAGCGTTGTTAATATTCTCATTATTTTCCCCTCCCTGCCTTTGTTTTGCACAGATCGTAAAAAGGATCTTGTAAAACTGCAGGCAGGAGAATATGTTTCTCTTGGGAAAGTGGAGGCAGCTTTGAAGAATCTCCCACTGATAGATAACATTTGTGCATATGCAAACAGGTAAGAAAGTGGAATTTATGCTATTTCATACTGAAAACATTGGGTGTGCCATAAGCATTTTCATCCTGTATGGGCCTCTTTGTAAAATTGTTCAAAGAACTCTTCCCCCTCCTGTGATTTCTGGGAACTGTCTCCTCCTTAGAGCTGTTAGCTGTTCCTATGTGGTGGAGAATTGAAGAAAAGAAAATCTTTCTCCTGGGTGCCCTGGTACTGGTAATTAGCTATCTGTTTGCCTAGGGAAGTTTCCCAGAACCAATCTGAGGAAGGAGGGAAGTAAAGAAGTGTCAGCAAGTGATTCTTTGTTGTAGCGCTCAGTGACCTGCTTTCATCTCCAGATTGCTTAGGCCCTGGCCCATGGGTGGGGCTAGCAATGGCCCACCCAAACTGCATCATAGTCAAGATGATACAGAGAGTTGGGAAAAGGGCTTTGAAGCTAAAATCTGAGATCTACCTTCTTGGGAAATGGGTTGGAATTTCAGATTAGAACTCTTGATTGCATTTTTCATAACACTATTGCACAGAGTAATTTTTCTCCAGTGATAAATTATAATGATCAGATATTTTTTGGGTATAGCTGTTGACATAATTAGAAAAATAAAATCAGGTATCAGAAAAACCAATTTAGAAATGAACTTTGGGGTACTGCCCAAGTTAAAGACGAATTTCAGGTTGAATACCCCTTATTTGAAATGCTTGAGACAGGAAGTGTTTGTTTTCAGAGTGTTTGCAACTTTGGAATATTTGCAAAGACTTGACTAGTTGAGCAGGTGTGTGCATTGACTTATATATGATTCTGCCCTTTAATTAACCATTTAGTATTTTCTTTAGTGAAACTGCTGATCTGGATTTTAATTATATAATTATCACAACTATTCTCTGCTGCTTGATGCTGTTGTCATTTCTTCCAGTTACTATTTTATAGTCTTCAAAAAAAATCTGCCTCTGAGCATACTCAGAGTTCCTCAGTGAATACAAATTTTCATACTGAAAGGAAACGAATATAATCACATTGTTTTGATTTGCTGCCAAATATTTTTAGATACAGTTCCTAATATGTGTCAGATTTTATATTTGTTTTACCTGTTGCGATGACATACTTATTTTTTTTTTTAAGATAAATTCCTTATTTGAAATTTTCTTTTAGAAAAGGTGTACCTGGCATTACTCACATTTATCATGGAATGTCAGATGGAGATATTTAACAATAAACTTTTCCCTGGAATATATTAATAATGAATCAGACAGTAAAACTGGCTCTTGCATGAAATAAGTATGTCATACTAAGTATGGCACAAACATTTTTTGGTTTCATTTTGTTTTGTTTTTGGTACTAGGGAATGAACCCAGGGTTATTTTCCCACCTCTTTTTATTTTTTATCTTGCTTGAGACAGTTTTACTAAGTACCTGAGACTGGCCACCAACTTGTGATCTTTTGCCTCAGTCTCCTGAGTTGCTGGGATTACAGATGTGCTGGCATCAGCATTTTTTTTTTTTTTAAATAAAGATTTAGTTGTAAAATATCAAGGTAATGAGTAACTGCAGTTAATACATGATACCATGTTGTTTCTTGGTTGTTGTCCTTTATATATTTCAGTTATCATTCTTATGTCATTGGATTTGTTGTGCCAAATCAAAAGGAACTAACAGAACTAGCTCGAAAGAAAGGACTTAAAGGGACTTGGGAGGAGCTGTGTAACAGTAGTGAAATGGAAAATGAAGTCCTAAAAGTGCTTTCTGAAGCTGCTATTTCAGGTGAGTGTTCTGTTAAACTGACTCTTAAGAACTGAGTTGGGAAGAGAACACTTCCCATCTGTTTAACCTGTCCTGTTATAGGAGTTTGGGTACATCATTTCCTGCTCAGAAACCATTTCTACTATTAATAGATAGAAGAATATATACTTATCCATTTCCATTTCAGCTCTTCTGTGGCACACATAAATCATCCACTCCCACCAGACTGATGTGTATGTCTCTTTAATATTGTGATCATTGTAACCTTTGTTTTCTGGAATGGCCTTTTCTCCATTTAGCTGTTCTTCAGGGCTCTGCTTAGCTTCATAGCCATGCTAGCCTACAGTGAAAGGTCCAAAACTCCTTTTGGAATTTTATACATTGCTAATGTATTGACAGTTTACTATATTTGTATGTCCTATATTCTTTTTCTTATGGTCCAAGACTAAATTGTTGATTTGGTAAAAGCAGCAGTGTCTTTTGAGTTAAGCATTAAGTATAATACAAATATGCATTTTTTAGTTTACTTGATATGCAAGATCATGAGAAATGTAAATTTGCATTGACACAAATGGAGTCATCATTCTGGCCCTTTATTTCAGTTGTAATTATGTTTTAGAGTAGATCAGATTGAAGATAATTTTAGGTAGCATAAAACTTTAATGGATGTTAAATTGATTTAATTAATTAATGGATATTCATTAAAAACCTGTATTATTTCTCAATAAAGTAAAAAACTTTAAAAACTAAGTATAATGTACTTTTTGCTTATTTTTACATTTAACATCTTTATTGAGATATAATTAGCCTACCGTACAGCTCACCCATTTAATATGTATAGTAGAACGATTTTTAGTTTCTTCACCAAGTCATGGAACCATCACCACAATCAATTTCACAACATTATCATTACCCCACAGAGACCCCACACACATTAGCCATCATTCTCACTTATTGTATGTATCAGTGTTACTTAATTCCCCTTTATTATTATAAATATATAGAAATGTCATATAAATATTTGTTGTATTCATATTAAATTCATAAAAATGTGCATATATGCCACATTTTGTTTAATCCATTCATCAATTGATGGATATTTCTTTTGTTTCCACCCTGGTCTGTTGTGAGAAATGCTGCTATGAACACGCAGGTTCAAGCTTTGTATAGACAAGGGTCTATTTCTCTTGGATAGATTGGAATTGATTTGACGTGTTAACTTTATATTTAAACCCTTGTGAAGAATAGAATAGTGAGACTATTTTCTAAAATACTTTTTTCCAACATTTTCCAATATGTTGCCATTGTTTTACATTCCCGAATTGGTTTGTCAGGGTTATAATTTTTCTGCATTCTCATCAACACTTGTTATTGTTTGTTCTTTTAATGCTAGCTTCCCTAAGTGTTATCTTCTTGTGGTTTGATTGGCGTTTCTGTGGTGGCTAATGTCAAGCATCTTTTAATGTGATTATTGGCATATATCTTCTTTGGAATGTTTATTCAGATTCTTGTCCCATTTTTTAATGGTCTATTTGTCATTTTAATACTGATTTGTGTGGGTCTTTTATATACTTGAACTGCAAGTTGATCAGGTATATGATTTGCAAATATATTTGCCCATTTCCTGTTTTTACTTTCTTGATGGTGTTCTTTGAAGCACAAGGTTTTTAATTTTGTTGTACAGTTTATTTCTCCTTGCTTTTGCTTTTGGTTTCACATCTAAGAAATTATTGCCTAATCCAAGTCACAAAGACATACTCTGTTTTTTTCTAAGAGTTTTGTAGTTTAAGCTCTTATATTTAGGTCTTTCATCCATTTTGAATAGGATTTTGTATATAATATGAAGAAGGGATTGAGCTTCATTCTTAAACAGAAAACCATTAGGATATATACCTATTAAGAAATATATTGCCAGAATTAGGCTTATGTGATTGTAGGGACTTGCTAGGCAAAGTTGGAAATCCATAGGGCAGACTATGAGAAGGGTGGGCTGAACTTTCAGGCATTAGCTGAAGCCGCTGTCAAGGCAGTCTTTCTTCTCATTTGTAGAGTCTCATTTTGCTCTTAAGGCCCATCAAACTGATTGAATCAGGCCCAGTAAGATTGTTTAGAGTATATGAAATACTCTCACACCAAACACCTAGATTAGTGTTTAGTTGAATAACCAGGTATCTTAGCAGTTGAAACATAAAAATGACCATCACAGTCCATTCATATTTTTCTACTTAAATCAGTTTCCAAATAAAGGCAATAATAAAGTTAGACTTCTGCCTAATAGAATATAGTTATCCTGCTTACAACTGAAAACACACTAACCTTTTCCCCAGAAGAAAATGCAGATTCCTGGGATGATTTTTAGTCTTGTCCTTCAGTAGCCTATAACTTACGTGCTATGATATAACATTGAGACATTGTGTATGTGTTATGATACATAAGGAAATAAAAATATTCATAACTAAATGAGGAAGAAGCATAGCTGTTAAGAGAGTCCTTATTTCTCCAGCCTGCCCTGCAGTTTTGCTGTGTGTGATTTCTTAAAGCACAGGTTTAGATGGTGTCAGTACATACTGAGGGAGATAACTTTGAGTCAGATCATAGAGTAGAATGCTGACTGATTTGAAATTTAAAAAAAAAAAAAATCTGGCACTTACTCTATAGTCTTTCCATATCTCAATACTGTCAGACTCTGTCCACGTTGTCTTACCATATGTGCCTTCCTGATTTTGCTCATGTGTTTTTTTCCCTCTTGGAAACCTCTCCTGAAATACTTTAAATCTTTGAAGATTCAAAACTTGTGTGTTATCTCTGTGTTTACTTTTACAAGATAGAGTTAGTAGATTTTTTTTTTTAATTCCTAAGGCATCTTATTTAGTACATTTCTTTTTTTTTTTTTCAAATTTGTAGTAAAAACCATAACATTCAATTTCCATCTTAACCATTTTTTTAAAGTATAGAATTCAGTAATACTAAATATGTTTACATTATTGTGCAACAGATCTCTAGAACTTTCCCATCTTGCAGAACTAAAAGGTTATACCCAGTAAGCACTGATTCCCTCTTTGTCCTTGCCCTATCTTTAACAACCACCTTTCTACTTTCTGTTTCTATAATTTTGGCTATGTGACTTTCATGAATGGAATCATAGACTTTGTTCTTCCGCTACTAGCTTATTTTGCTTGGCATTATGTCTTTAAGATTTATCCATGTAGGAGCAAGGGGCAGGATTTTCCTCCTTTGTAAGGCTTACCATGTTCCAGTGTGTACATCCACAGTTTCCTTATCCATTTATCTCTCAGTGGCTATTTGGATTGCTTCCACCTTTTGGCTTATTGTGAATAATGGTGTGATGAACATGACTATTCAAATATCTCTTTGAATTCTTTTGAACTACATCTAGAAATGGGATTGTTGAATCATATGGTAGTTTCATTTTTAATTTTTTGAGGCACCCCCAACAAGACTTCTAATTTACATTCCCAACAACCATGTTTAAGTTTCCCTTTTCTCCACATCCTCATTAACAATTGTTTATCTTTTGACTTTTTAATAATAGCCATTCTAATAGGGAGGACATGATATTGCGGTTTTGAATTGCATTTTTCCTGTGATTAGTTATGTTGGGCATCTTTTTATATGCCTCATCTATATATCTTCTGAGATTTGTTTCTTAAAATTCTTTGTCCATTTTTAAGTTAGGTTGTTTGTCTTTTTTTGTGGTTAAGTTGTAGATTTTTAAAAATCAATTACAGATATTAACCCCTTATCAGATACGTGTTTATAAATATTTTCTTAGTCTGTAGGTTTTTTCATTAGTCTGTTGATTATTTCCTTTGACATACAGAAGTTTGATGTAGTCTAACTTATTTATTTTTATTTTTGCTGCCTGTGCTTTTAGTGTCCCATTCAAAGAAATCATTACCAGTTCAGTGTTGTGAAATTTCCCCCATTTTTTTCCCTCTAGGGTTTATAGTTTATGTCTGAAGGTTTAGGTCTCCGACTCATTTTGAGTTAATTTATACTTGGTGTAACATAATGATCCAGTTTTATCTTTTTGCCTGCAGATACCCAGTCTTCTCACACCATTTGTACTTCTAGTACATCATAGTACTTGCAGTACTATGTTGAATGGCTGTGGCAAGAATGGGCATTTTGCCTTATTCCTAATGTTAGAAGTAAAGTTTTCATTTCTTTACTACTAAATATGCTATTTACTGTATGAGCAAATTCACGTATGAGATTTTCATATGTGAGTTTTATTATGTTGAGTTTTATTCCTTTTTAGTGTCCTTTTATTTCCTAGTTAGTTCATGTTTTGATCAGGAGAAGGTATTGAATCTTGTCTAATACTTTTTCTTCATTAGCTGAAATGATCATGAGGTTTTTAATCCTTCATGTTATTTATTTGGTTTATTAACATTGATGGATTTTTTTCATACATTGAACCATCCTTGCATTCCAGGTATAAATGCCACTTGGTCCTGGTGTATAATACTTTTAATGTGCTACTGAATTTGGTTGGTTGGTTGTAGATGAACACAATACCTTTATTTTATTTATTTATTTATTTTTTTATGTGGTACTAAGGATCAAACCAGTGCCTCACATGTGCTAGGCAAGTGCTTCACCACTGACCACATCCCCAGCCCCAAATTTGTTTTGATAGTGTTTGATTAAGAATTTTCATATTAGTATTCATCAAGAGTATCTGTCTGTAGTTTTCTTGTGTCTTTGGTTTTTGTGTCAGAATATTTTTGACCTCATAGAAGGAATTTGGTCACATTTTCTTGTGCTCATTTCTTTGGAAGAATTTGAGGAGGATTGGTATAATTTGTCTTTAAATGTTTGGTAGAATTCTCCATTGAAACTGTAGTGTAAATTTTAAAAACTTGATATTCTCTCCTGATGTCTCATTATCCCTTAAACAGTTCAGCTATTGCCATTTTATCTGTGTTCTGTATGTCTTAAAACTTTTATACCTTTTCTGTCATTTTTTTCCTCTACTGACATGTTTTGATCATTCTCATTTCTCTTTGTGTATTTTCTTTGTGATTACCAATGCAGTTACTTAAAATGTCTTGAATTATAACATGTTGATATCAGCTTACCTCCAATCTCATATAAAATTGTATTTTATATTCCTTTTCCTCCCTTAATGTTACGATTATACCACTCACCTTTTTTTTTTTTTTTTTAATGGTACTAGGGATTTAACCTGGGGGAGCTTAACCACTGAACTAAATCCTCAGCCCTTTTTTTAAAATTTTGAGACAGGGTTTTGCTAAGTTACTAGGGCTGGCCTCTTGGGATTCTTGAGTTGCTGTGGTGTGTGCCATGGGGTCCACCTCACCTCTTTTTAAAATTGTGTTTATGTATTTGTTAGTTAGCTTTTTGTCACTATGACAAAAATACCTGAGTAAAACAGCTTTAAAGGGGGAAAGATTGATTTTGGCTCATGGCTTCAGTCCATTGTTAGCTGGCTCCCCTTGCTTTGGATTTGTGATGAAGCAGAACATCATGGCAGAAGGGTGTGATGAAGGAAAGTTTCTCACTTCATGCCAATTGGTAAATGCAGAGAGAGAGTTGGGGTGGAGCTGGGAGGGGGGTTTGGAGACAGGGTGGAGTCCCCCAGACTGTACCCAAGCACCACTCCCTTCAGCTAGGTCCCACCTCCCATGTTCTCCACAACAGAGATTCATGGGCAGTTTATTGCTTGGACATTTTGGTGGGAACCCCACTGGGGAAGTTAAACTATTTGCTAAGAACTTTAATTATACATCTTTAATGCGTTTTTTTTTTTTTTTTTTTTTCTTTCGTCATCTCAGCAAGTTTGGAAAAATTTGAAATTCCAGTAAAAATTCGTTTGAGTCCTGAACCGTGGACCCCTGAAACTGGTTTGGTGACAGATGCCTTCAAGTTGAAACGTAAAGAGCTTAAAACGCATTACCAGGCGGACATTGAACGAATGTATGGAAGGAAGTAAATCATTCCCTTTTGGCATCAGTTTGCTAACAGTGAGCTCAGATCAAATAGGAAAATACTTGAAATGCCTGTCTCCAATTGTGAGGCAAACTCCATTCCTCATATTAAGCCTAAACTGTTCTTTCTCATGACGTCACCATTTTTAACTGACAAGATTAGTAAAATGTTAAGACAGCAAACTTGTGTCTGTCTCTTCTTTCTTTCTCCCTCCTCCAATTTACCACCTACAATTGTACTTGTCAGTAGGAGAATTTTTCTGAATCAGATTGGGGAAGAAATGATTTTAAAACCTCAAGTTTTTAAACATGATTTATATGTTCTGTATAATGTTCAGTTTGTAACTTTTTAAAGTTTGGATGTATAGAAGGATAAATAGGAAATATAAGAATTGGTTATTGGGGGGCTTTTTTACTTATTGTATTTAAAATACAAGGGTATCATTGTGAAATTATGTAAATTTCAAATGCTTATGAATCAAATCATTGTTGAACAAAAGATTTGTTGCTGTGTAATTATTGTCTTGTATGCATTTGAAAGAAATAAATATACCCATACACATGTTTTAAGAAATTGAGAACTTGTGAATGTGTGCCTGACAGTGTCGTCTTTATATCTTTATTTTTTATTAGGAACAGATGTAGTTTGGTTGGCGCTGCATGACACCAATTAGCAGGAGAGAGGGACACGCTTTAGTAGTGCAAGAGACAGCACAGCAAGTGCTGCGCCAGGTGGTAATTGGTCTCTAGCAGGTCACTATCAAAATGTTTTCTGTTTAGCTGTTGGAATTAGGAAAATACGCAAAGTTAAATGGGAGCAATTCTGAAAGACAAGGTAGAATTTTAAGAACAAAGTATAGAAAATCATTCTTTATTTGACCATATGTACATTTAGTTGTCCATATGAACACATTAGTTGTGGAAAATATTCTACCCCAAACTTCTCTACATTTAGTATAGATAAATTAATTTTAAAATTAGAATTATTAGAATAGTTTGCATTGGTGTGTGTGTGCGTGTGTGTGTGTGAGAGAGAGAGAGAGAGAGAGAAGAATATACATTCAGGGGTGGTAGCTTATACTACAAAGCACCTTTTCTTTCTATACTAGAAAATGAAGTAATTTAGAATGCTTCTGATAATAGCATTCTCATGAAGATACAAGAGCATTTAGCTTTATGAAGAGAGTTTAGGTTTGATTTATAGATTTTTCATGTCAGTGTAGAAGTTGTGACAAAAAAATACTGCTTATATGATATGTAGTAAGTCATGTATTGCTTGTCTTGTTAATTCTAGATAATATTGCATCAATTATCTGCTCAAATTAGGATTTAAAAAGTCACAGGTACCACATTTTTTCATGTCAGACTAGCTATTTCTTGATTCTGTTACTTTAGGCAGTAAAAGGCAAAAAAAGAAAGAAAAAGAAAATATCTGAACACAAATCTGTCACACGGTTGTGAGTGGGCATGTTGAGAGCTGCTCTGAGACCTGGTGGCTGTGGGTTACATCAAAAGCAATGTATCTGGAGACAGTGCAATACAGTGTTTTGTTTTCAACTTTTCTTGTATTGTTGTGTAATTGTATTGTGTTTTGGATGCATTTTTCTTTTCGTAGTTTAAACTTTAATAATGTGTAGGAAAATGCCAAAAAAAAAAGTAAAAATGAGAAAGAAAATAAATGGAACTTCTCTGTATGAGGATGCTGTGATCTAAAAATTAGTCCAGAGTGGATGGAAGCATTTGTTCCTGATGCTTTGTCTTTAGAATAATAATTGTTCAAATGACTACAAGTTGTATTTATTTAGAATAAAAGCTTTAATGCTTTAAAGAAATGATAGTCACTGACTTGAAATGTCAGTTGAATATCAGGTAGCTTATCAGCAATCCAGAATAAAAATTGTTTCTTTCCAGAAAAATCTGCGGCTGTTTTAATTCATATCAAGTTCCATTTGTTTTCACATGATTCAAGGTTTATAATCCAGTCTTAGAACTGTTACATAGCAGGGCCAGATGTCACAGGAGAACATGGAGTAGAATCCCCTTTAAAACAAATTATTCTCTAACCCAAACCATCTTTAGTGACTTGAAAAATTAAATTTTTTAATACTCCTTTTCAAGAAGAAGAAGATGACCAATAAGAAAAAGCCACACCCATTCAGCAATTATTCTATTTTATGAGAAATATTGGCATTGACCAGTCTATACTTGAGGAGGAAAACTTTAAGGAATTTCAAAGTAAACTGCTAAATTTAATATGCATATATGAAAATAAAGTATGACTCCTAGAAGAATGTTTCTTCAGAACTATGGTTTTCTGGAAATAAGCTTTATGAAGAATCCATAGACATTTCTGTCAGAGTAAGTTTAGCAGTTTATGGTACATAGACTGGTGGCCACCTCCCCAACCCAGACTCCTGTTGGTATTTTTAAAAAATATCTAATTAGTTTTTTACAGCCAATAAAACAAAGTGGTATCTACTTTTTAAATACTACTTTGTTTTTAAGTAGTGGAGTTGATATCCATGTTGTTCTCTAAACTTGTAAATTTTCAGCCATGCTTAAAAATGAATGAACTGGGAATAACTTTATTTTCTGCTAAAATACTCAAGGTTTTACAGGTTTTTAAACAATTAGTCCCTATGATAAAACTGAAACTTTTTTGGAAAAAAATCTGATGTGTGGGTTCCTTCTTTTGTAAGAAAATTTATGTACACCTGTGATGTTTTAAAGGGGGATCCACTTTTAAACAGTGTACATCCTGGACCACACTGAACTGTAACACATCCTTTCTACACTTGTTGTTTACTCTGAGTTCATTTTCAATGTATTTTTAGTTATTGGTGTTTTCTGCCTAAGAAAGTGCATCATAAAGAAGTTCCAGAGCTATATTGGTACAGACTATTTATTTGTAACTTGACATGAAATTTGAAGAATAAAGATATATAAAAATTAAAGTTTCTGATATTAAAACTTCAATATTTTTTCAAAAAAAAAAACAGTTGAAGAAAAAGTAAAGCTCTTCCTTTAAAAGTCAAAACTTTAATTGACCTTCCTGAAATACTTGCTGAGAAAGAACTTTGGAGAATTTTCTTTCATTGGCTGACGAATCTATCTGAAGGGGAATTTTTATTTCTAGAAATTCTGTGTCTAACTTGCTCTACTCCTTCCTCCTCGCCATTCTTCCCTTTTGGTGTTGGTTCCACAGAGCCAATGCTGATAAAAATAGAGGTTGTAAGTAAATTTAGTGTTAAAATTTGTGGGGCAGAAGCAGGGTGGCAGCAAGAAAATATCCACATTTTGTGCCAACATTTAATCCTATGGTTGGGGAGGGAAAATTCTGTGCCATGATCTCAAAAGCTAACCCTTTCCTGCAGGTCAATGTTAGCTTCTGGTAAAACGGTCTACGTAACTTGATGGTAACATACTTTTAGAAAAGGTGTGTAATCCTGCAACAGTCCCAGTTAAGGTATTTTAATGTAAGCTTCTGGAAGTGTCAGCGTGTGTTTTGTATTGCGTTTTGTACTAACAGATAGTTGTGTCTACTTTCTGTTCATTACTTTGTTCCAATTCTTTTAAAACATTGGTTGCTTAATATTCTACCATCAAATACAACAGATACGAGGTAGGTCCATTACTGTGGCACAACTGGAAGGGGAAGAGTTTATTTTGGCTCGTGGCTTCAGAGGCTGCAGCCCATGTCTCTTGGCCCTGTTCTTGAGTCAGGTGAGGCAGAATGTCACGAGGGAGCTTGTGGTGGAGTGAAGTCGCTCACTTCAAATGGCCAGGGTCCCCGGGTCTTGGAAGGGCATGCTACCAATGACCTAGCCTTCCACTAGCCCCACGTGCTAAAGGTTCTGCCACCTTTCAGGAGCACCGCCAGCTGGGACTAGCCCTTCAACACAGGAGCCTTGGGGGAGGGACAGTTAAGATTCAAACCATCACAGATCCCTGACATGCAGGCTGTGTACCAATAGCTTGCTTTAAATAATAAATGCATAGTTCGATAAGGAAAAGGATAATTTGGTTCCTTTCTGGTCAGTCCATAGGCCTTCCTGTAGGTTAAAAAGACCTGTCCATTTCAGACTCCTATAGACCCAGTGCCATAATGGGGTGCCTGACCCATAGTAGGTGTTCAGAACTGTTGAGTGAATTAAAATTTTAACCAAATCAGTGACAACACATGTATGTGTGCTCCTCTAATATCTTTTCCTATTTCAGACTTGCTCAGAACACTTTCCAGCAAACCTTTCCTGGTTAATGCCCTTAATTAGTGTGATACGTTTGAAAAAGGATTCTGAATGAATCCAGAAGCGACTTCTCCCATTTGGTGATTCCTTTTTATATCTACCCTCAGTTCTTTGTGAAGAAAGAAAGGTGGTTCTGTGTAGTTTTTTGTTAACCAATGTAAAGAGATCTCAGCTTGAAGACTCTTCTGCATAAATGACTTTTACAGAAATAGGGGTTCTCTTTAGTATGAGTTTTTCGATGCTGGAAGTTTTTCCATGGTTAGTGCATTGCAGTTGTCCTCTGAAAAGTGTCCTCTGGTGTTGATGAGGATGAGCTATGGGTTCCCCACACTGTTAGCCTTCATAGGGTTCCCTCCCAGTGTGAGATCTTCCATGTTTAGTGAAGGGTGAGCTCAAGATTTCCCCACAGGGCTACCTTCCCAGCCCCCCACCCCCACCTTTTTTAAGCTAGTATTCCCATTTGATGAAAAAGGGAGGGACAGTCTTTAGAAAGATACTTTATCAATATTGTACATTTTTAGGGCTTCCTACCTGTGTATTTTTTCACTCAACGCAGTGGTTCTCAAATTTTGGGATCTTAGGGTCCCTTTGATGTTCTGAAAGAAATGACTGACAAAATTATTGTGGACCCCAGGAAGCTTTTGTGTATGTGGCCGATATGCAGATATTTTTAAGTCTTATACGGTTTTTTTCCCTGAAGAGTTTGTTCTTCATGAAACATGGAGAATTTTTCAGTGATTCACTTTGATTTCCCTTAGTGATGACCATAGTCGTGTGTGTACATACAGAT
This sequence comes from Glaucomys volans, assembly GCA_020662805.1. Lineage (NCBI taxonomy): Eukaryota > Metazoa > Chordata > Mammalia > Rodentia > Sciuridae > Glaucomys > Glaucomys volans. Next base: position 300,640 of record JAJEJO010000455.1, on the reverse strand, counting down.
ATGTCAGAAACAAGGACGGCAAGTCAAGGGGGCTGGACCTGTGGACACCCTGCCTTCCAACTTCACTTTGGGAAAAAACTCATAGCTGTTAGAACTCGACGGCGAAAGATTTGTTTGGTGATAGATGCAAAAGCCCATATTCTTAAATTTGACATGGAAAGCCCGCACTATGCTAAATAATTGATTTCCCAGCTTCAGCACCCTCATGGTCACATCCTGGGCCTTGTCATCCCCAGAAGTACCCAATATCTGCAACTGAGAACAGGTGGATATTGAAACAAGGTCTGAATGAGACCAAAGGACAACTGGGAGCTTGGCGTTCAGGCTGGGAAAGGAGGGGGTAGGTGGGAAGATGCTCCTGAGTAAAATGCCCCCGCAAGGTACATCTCTGAAGCCCCTGTGCATGGCACTAAGAGGTGGCCTTGGGGTCCCCCAGCCCCCTGACACACCCACTGGGGGCCACGTTCATCCTCTGAGCACTGAGTGCCTCCTCCCAGGCAGTGGGCTCAGGCTTCGCTCTGCTCTGTGCTGTGCCTGCCTGCATCACCTCCCGCTGCTCCACTGGGTGTGACCCCATCATTGCCTACTGTCCTCTCTTGCTTTGAGGGATTTTAATTACTTAAGTTTTAATTGACAGGTGATTGCACATATTTATAGGATACAGCGCGATATTCAATGCATGTATGTTTTTAAACCTGATCAGGAAAGAGGCATCAGAGACTCCTTCCCTCCCTCCCTCCCTCCC
>JAJEJO010000455.1:262495-299795 GCA_020662805.1 Glaucomys volans | reverse complement strand
CGCTCCTGCTCCTGCTCCAAGTTATTGTTTATAATTAAGGAGGGGAAGAGAAGGGGCTTCATACGCCTTCTGAGCCTTTTGTCTGCGTTCCAGTTTTGTTTTTCCTTTGCTTTCTTAGGAATCCACTAATAACGAGTAAGGGAGAGACGGATGCAGTACCGTTAATCAGGCGGTACTGCATCCGGCTGATTAGGAGGAATTCCACGGGTAGCCTGAAGGCGGCAGCCTCATGCTCCTGTGTCCTGCCTCCTCCCCGACTGTGGCCACCCGACTGCTGACATCCCCTAGCTCCACAGCTTCGCAGAGCGTTTTGCGTACGGAGCACTGGGAATCTGCTGTAGAAGGCAGTCTGTTCACACAGATAGAGAGGGTGAAGGACGCAGCTCTCCACCATAAGATACCCATGAGCGCTTGATTCCTATTGCCCTTGATGTTGAAATGGACAATTAGATCTGATCATGGGCAGGTATAAAAAGGATTTTTCTTTTTTTTTTTTTAAATCGGTGCATTATAATTATACTGACTAGTGGGATCATTGTTACATATTTGTACATGCACATAGCACAATTTGGTCAACTTCATTCCTCAGGACCTCCTTTTTTGTCCCCCCTCCTAGACCCCTTCCTCTATTCTAGATCTCCCTTCTGTTCTCATGAGATCCCCTTCGCCCCCTATCCCCCAACCCCAGTTTTTCTCTCTAGCTTCTACATATACAACTCTTGTCTTTCTGATTCTGGCTTATTTTACTTAACATAATGGTCTCAAGTTCAAGGAGTTTTATTGCAATACTGGTAATGAGACTTACTTTTTGAATTGTATCATTTTAGGATCATCTTTTATATCTCCCAAGTCTCCTTCCTCCTCTTTTTTTTTTTAAAGATACAGAAAGATCAATTCCATCTTATTGGAAAACCCGGTTGAGAAGCTGTGCCTCGGATGACACTCAATCTCCATGCTTGTGTGCTGGAATGACAATGACAAAGGCCCGGAGAATCAGCCGGGCATCTGGTGCATGTTATGGCCATAGGACCTCCTGCTCCTGCTCCAAGGCTGCGCGTCCTTATTCACCCAGCTTCTGGCTGATTGATGGTGGGGCTCACAGTGGTTCAGTTGGCATGTGACAGAGCTGGGGTGGAATCCAAAGAATCGGAAGCTCACTGCAAACGAGTTCCCAGGCTCCAGCTGCTCCCGGCAGATGCTGCTGGGCCTTCCTGCTGTCTTGTTGATCCTGGATCCTGGTATAACTGCAAACCCTGAGTCTTACAGTCCATTTTCTTATGTTATAACAGAGTCCCTGAGACTGGGTTACTTATAAAGGAAAGAAGTAAATTTTGCTCATAAATCTGGAGGCCCAAAGTGCAAGATCTGGTGGCTGTTGTCTGTCAGGGGCCTCCCACAGCATCACAAGGTAGAAAAGCAGAAGGGCAGTTGCACCAGCAAACAGTGCTTTATAACAATGTGCTCTCAGAGAAACCAAGCCAGTCCCATGACAGCAGGAACTCACTCTCACAAAAAGGCCTCCCCCTCTTCAAGACCTGACCACATCTTAGAGGCCCCCACCTCCTGGGACCATTGCACTGGCAATCACATTTCAACACGAGTTTTGGAGGGACAATCCATAGCTCTGCTCATCCTTGCCTCGTGCCCTGCTGACCCACGATGCTTGCTGATTCCGCCCGCCTCCTTGCTGCCCTTGCTTCTCTGGACCTGCCCTGGTATACGCAGGGGTGGTGCTGACCATCAGCCCTAAATAGTCATAAAACAACATTCAGCGCTCGACACCGTACCAGGTGCTTTACCAAAGACCAAGTCTAAGTGAACACGTTGACGTGTGTGGACATGGGCTTACAGCAGCCAACATAATTCTCCCGTTCCTGAGACTTCAGTCATTCTGGCTATTTCTAGTTTGGCTTGCACATTAAAATTTAGGCCACATTTCCCATTTAAAAATTTTACATCCAAGGGTTCTTTTAAAAGACAGTTTTATTAAGGCATAGTTCACATGCCATAAAATTCACCCATTTTGTAAAATTCAATGATTTTTAGTAAATTAGAGTTGGGCAAGCATACCATAAGCTAGTTTTACACATTTTCCTAAGTGTCAAAGCTGCCTCCTGCCCCTCACAGCCATTCTGCAGGCTTCTCTGTGATGGTCCAGTCCTTTGAGAGAATATTATGTAGTGATTAGCTTTATCATTGATTCAAGAGTTTCCAGGTATTCTAGCATGTCCTCTGCAAAAGAAATAGTTTTATTTCTCCTTTCCAAATTCTTGGGACTCTGGAGAAAATATTTGTAAACTATTCATCTGAAAAGGGATTAATATCCAGAATATATAAAGAACTTAAAAAAAACCCTCAGCAACAGAAAATTATTTAATTGAAAATGTGCAAATGACACAAAAAGACATTTCTCAAAGGAGAATATATGAATGGTCAAACAAGTGTAGGAAAAGATGCAAATTAAAACTGCAATGAGATCTCTCCACTCAGAAAGGCTGCAATCAAACAAAACACCAGACAAAAAATGCTGGTGAGAATGTAAAGAAGGGGGAACTCAGACACTGTTGGTAGGGATGCATGTAGAGCTATTAGGAAAATCAGTATGGGGATCTAAAAAAGCCACAATGGAACTATCATATGATTCAACAATCAGCTACTGGGTACATATTAAAAGGAAATGCCATCGACATGAGCAAGAGATACTCTGCACCCCCAGGGTTATGGCCAGCATCATTCGCAGTAGCTGAGATACGGAGATATGGAATCAGGTGTCACATCGATAGATGAATGGATAAAGAAAATATGCCATTTAGGGACTGGGGATATAGCTCAGTTAGTAGAGTTCTTGTCTTGCAAGCACAAGGCCCTGAGTTTAATCCCCAGCACCGCAAAAAAAAAAAAAAAAAAGGAAAATATGCTATTTATATACAGTGAGATATTATTTAGCCATTGAAAGGAAGGCAATCCTGTCATTTGTGGTAGTATGGACAGAACTGGGGGAATTCTGTTAAGTGAAATAAGCCAGGCATAGAAAGACAGATACCACACCTTCTCACTCACATGTGGAACCTGAAAAGTCAATCTCGCAGAGGTACAGAGTCATGTCCCCTAGAGGGTAGGAAGGGCAGGAGGAGGCTACTCCAGGAACATTAGATAACAGGCACCAAAACGCAGGTAGGTAAGAGGAATAAACACCAGTATTCCACGAATTGCAGGGTGACATGGTCCACAATAATTTATTGCATATTTTACAAAGAATTGGAAGAGAAAGCTTCCAAGGTCCCCAACATGAATAAGAGATCCTGTGTAAGGGGATGGAAACGCCAATCGCCCTGATTTGATCACAGCATGTTAAACACGAGTTTTGTCATCATGCTGTACCCTATGAATACGTACGACTAAAAATAATTTTCAATGGGAAAAAGAAACCCTTACTTTTTCCCTTGGTAACGACTCTTCCTTCTAAACTCATGTGGCCCTTAAGTTGTAGATGTCATCTAATATTTAATATCCCCTCCCTTACCTTCCTGTTTATCTCTTCATCATTAGGTCACACTAGTCAACCTCGAATGAGAGTGATAATTACTTATTGTGTGAGTGTTTACAACCGGCTCCTTCATTCTTCGGCTTTGCATCACTGTAATGAAATGCCTGAGGCATCTGGTAAAGAGAAATGAGTTGTCTGGCTCAGGGTTCTAAAGAGTCATGTCCAGGGCTGGGTGGCCCAGTGGGGTGGGTCTCTGGCAAGGGCAGCACATCATGGCAGGTGAGTCTGTTTGAGTGCTTATATCTTGAGCCAGGAAGCAAAGAGAGACTGAGAGACAGGGGTCCTACAGTCCCCTGCAAGGTAGCCCCAAAGACATGGGGACCTCCCTCCAGACCCCACCTTTTAAACATGTCCAGCACTTTCCAGTGCCACCCCGGGGGACCAAGCCCTCACACTCTGACCTTAGGTGGGGCACTTGGATTACACCCAAGCCTTCACAGTAAGGAGGAAGGACTCTGACTCGCTGGGCCAGTTCCCTGTCCAGTTCTTTGTAGGGTGTTGATGATAAGCAGGGACAGGAGCAGAAGATGAGGAAAACTCCTGGCTCTGTATGGTTTCTTGTGTCCATCTGTCCTGTCCAGTGTCTCAGGCACAGTGCTGAGCAGTGTTGGTGATGGTGCAGGCCACCTTCAACAGGGTACTCTGTCTTAGGGTGCTGTCGACCCCACTCTCCCATTCCTTCTTGGTAATAGAACCCCAAATTTACTTAGCAGAGTGTTTAGCCAAAGGATGAGAGTCTGGTTATTACTTTATCAAGGTATGGTAATGAGACCAAGCTTTGGTCAAGAAATGAGTGAATAGCCAGGTGGGTGGTGCACGTCTGTGATCCCAGCCACTTAGGAGGCTGAGACCGGAGGATCACAAGTTAAAGGCCAGCCTCAGTAACTTATCACAGCCCTATGCAATTTAGTCAGACCCTGTCTTAAAATTAAAAAATAAAAAGGGTTGGGGATATAGTTCAGTGGTAAAGCACCCCTGAGTTCAATCCTCAGCACAAAAACAAAACAAAACAAAACAAAACAAAACAAAAAGTGAATCATTGTGTGACACTTTATTTTTTAAGACAAATTTTATTTTATTGTATATTGACAGAGCATAACTATATTTATGGGATACAAAATAAGGCTATAATATATGTGTGCAAAGTACAATGATTGTATGAAGTTACTTATTATTTTTATAATTTTTCTTTCGGTGATGCTAGGAATTGAACCCAGGGCCTGATGCATGCTAGGCAAGCACTATTCCACTGAGCCACATCCCCAGTCCCAAAGCTACTTATTATATTAAAATCATGTGATATTCTAGATCCTTTTCCTACCTCTCTGTTACTATTTAGAATTTGAATGTAATGACTGGAACCCTAACGTCATTGCAGGTCATGTGGTGGCTTTGTGAATGGAATCATGCATGAGGATGGCTACATTAGCAAGAAAGATGGAAACTTTGTCACCCATTATCAAGGAGCGTCATATCGGTTCCAGATAAAATCCACACGTTTTCCTTGTTTAAGTGGCTGTTGTTTGGAGTTTCCAGTCACATGCAGCTAAGGAAACCTTTGCTCCTTCAGCTGTCAAGTGGTAACTGTCTACCTTGCTCTTTTCAGGACTAAATGAAATAGCTCCTGTATGAAAAGGTCTGCATGTGGTAGGTACAGGGGACAGCGTCACCCAGCAGATGGCCCGTGTTGGAGTGCCCTCTGCCAGTTGTCAGCAGAAGGCTCGCCGCCCAGGCCTGCACCCTCCTCCTTTCTGAAATCGCCCATCATCAATTGTGCGTTCTTTTCTTAAATAGTGAAGCGCTTTCTTTCAGTTTGACTATTTGCATAGATTTCATTTGTCTTTCTGTTTCTTTCACACTGATTTTAAACATGTATGAGTTGTTCCTGTTAAATCAAAGCGACCCCCTGCCCCTGCAACTGCCCATTCCGACTTCCTCCTATTCTTCAAGCCTGTTTTCCTCACCTGTTGTTTGAGACAGTGCTGCCAGCTCCGTGGGCCCTTGGATCCTTGGCCATGGGGGCCAAGCCCCCTTCAGAGCCTTTACCTCTGTCACCCAGCTCTGAACCCTCCAGCTCCAAGAAACACTGCCCCTCTGCAGATCCAGAAAACTATGAGATCTACTCCAGGAAATTCCCATATGATCCACAAGTTTCAGGAACTTACTTTGGGTAACTAATGGCAGGAACGTATGAGAGGTACTCTCTCTTGTCTCAGGTTGGGGCAGAACCAGGCTGGAGCTTCCTGTAGGGCTTTGCCAGAACCATACCTTGGATGACTCTGTCCCCCTCCAATCTGCCCTCCCTCTTCTGATAGGTATTTTCCTGGGGTATTTGAATCAATCACTTGCACTTGAACACCAGAGTCTGCATCTGGGGAGCTAATTCAAAACATGACCTCCATTTCCTCACTTCCCACTCCCTCTTCAGCCCAAGACACTCTGGCTTTGGGCGCCATCACTCTGAGGAGGCAGCTCTTGCATGGAGCCCCAGTGACACCCTGTTGATGAATCCAAGGTGCAGCTCCAACGGGTGCCAAGCACAGCTCCTCCCTGGCTTTCCGCTTCCAGTTTGTGACCTTTCTTCAGCTTTGCCAGGTGAGCCTGTCCTCCTCTAACCAGCCATGAAGTTGACCTGGTTCCTCAGGCTCAGGCCTGCGCCCCCTGCTGTCCTCCCTGCTGAACTCCACACCCAAGCCTCCTGGTGGCAGGGAGCAGTAGCCACACTTTCTGTCCCAGTTTGCCTTCTCTGAGTGCCGAGCCACCATGTCTGTTAAATCTGCACTTGGATGTTCTCAAAAGCATTTCCGAGCTAAATACGTAAAACCTGGTCCATGAAAGCAGGCTTGGTCCTCTTGCCCTTGCTCCAACGTAGTGTCTATCGACACTTGTCCATCCTGCCCGAGACCTGGGAGCCACTTGGGAGCCACTGGGGCACCAGTGCCTGCGAGTGGAGTATGGGACTCTCTTCCCTCTACCTCCACTTCCAGCTCCAGCTCTGGAGTCCAGACGGTCATCATGAACCCTCCTGTCTCAAAACGGCCTCCTCGCTGGCCTTTCTGCGTTCCTTTTTATACTCCTCTATTTTTTTCCCACACTAATGGCAGGCTGATCTTTCCAAAATGCAAATTTAATTATGCCTTTTTAAACATGATTTCATTGAAATATAATCACCCATATTAAAGCACGAATTCATGGCTTTGAGTGTGTTCACAGAGTTGTGTAAACATCACCACAATCGACTTTTAAGAAAGTTTCCATCATCCTCTAAAGATCTCTGTACTTCTTAGCCCCCACTTCCCACTTCCCCCCGTCCCACAGCCCTGGGCAACCACGGACCTGCTTTTTCTGGGCATTTCATACAAATCGATCCTATAATATGTGGTCTTTCCTGACTGGCTTCCTTTACTCAGCGGGTTTTCAAAATGCATGGATGTCGCACCACCTACGGTACCTCATTCTTTTTTTATTGGCTTTTTTTATTGGCTGCCTTGGATGGGTGGGTATACCACATTTGCCTCTGTGTCGATCACTTGATGGCCACTTGGGCCGTCTTGACTTTTTGTTATAAACAATGTTGACGTGATCATTCACGTACAGGTGTCTGGGTGTAGGTACGGTTTCATTTTTCTTGGGCACGCACGATGTACCAAGGAATGGAATCACTTGATCATGTGATTCTTCTGTAGACTTCTCAATGGCATTCCATGGCTCTTAGGATAAATTCAGTCCCTCTTTTCATGGTGTCCTTGTTCCCTTGTGGTCTGGCCCCACCTGCCTTGCCAGCTCCTCTCTGGGTTCCAGGATCTGGGCCACTGTGGGCCTTGGCCTGGTCCCTCTTCCTACGCCTGGCTTCTTCCCTGGGTTGACTCTCTCCTTTAGATGGCAGCAACGTCACTTCCTCAGGGAGGCCTCCTTTGAGCTCCCTGATGACTTCAGCTTCCCTTTCTCACACCGCCACAGTTGTGCCAGGAGCCCTTTGTAGCACTGATCGCAGTCACGATTCTACATCTTGTTTGTAATTTTTAACCCCCTGTCTTCCTCTTTCTGACTCCATGATCCCAGCTGTGATGATCACTTCTGGGTGTCGACTTGCCTGGACTGAAGAATGCCCAGAGGCCTGGCAAAGCACTGAGTCGGGCACGTCTGTGAGGGTATCGTCAGGAGTCAGCGGACTGGGTGGGGACACCTGTCCTCAGTGTGGCAGGCGCCTCCAATCAGCAGGGGGTGCCCAGAGAGAATAAAAACAGAAGGCAAACTGGTTTCTCCCCTGAGAGCCTGTACACGCAGGCCTATCCAGCCTTGGGCATTAGAATTCCTGCCTTTCTGTCCTTTGCACTCCGGGGCTCCCACAAGTGGCCCTCTCCCTGGGGATTCAGACTTCTGACCCCAAACTGAAAGTTGCACCCTTAGCTCCCCTGGGTCTGAGGTTTCCACACTTGACTTGGACTGAGCTCTGTGTGCTACCAGTGTCCAGGGTCTCCAGCCAGCAGACCACCTGCTGTGGGACTTCTCAGCTGCCATAATGGTGTGCCAGCTGCCCCAGTTAAGTCTCCACTCATACACCTCTACACATATCCTGTTGATTCTCACTAATATGTCAGCCACCTCTATTGTTTTCAAACCTCACCTTTGTAGCTCTAGCATCTACAAAGTGCCCAGCACATAGTAGGTACTCAATAAATATTTTTTGAGCAAATGATGGAAAATGTCATTATCACCACATTTATGATTAAGCCTCAGGCAATATTCAGTTCAGCTAAGGGTTTTTGATCTTTATGTTATAGAAGTATAAATCTATCCAAGGATTCCAGCTAAAGTATGATATAGATTTGAAGAATAAAATGGCATGGGCTTCCCAAAGCCCACGCCAGCAGATGAGCAGAACTTCCCTGGTGGGAGGTGATTTCTCAGCAGTGGATCAACTCAAGCCTTACCGGAAAATAAGCTCATCAGGGATAAGACTATTGTTTCCCATGCTTCGAGGAACCCCAGGATCTGCCATTTAACTGGATTCCTCAAGGGTGGAAAGAGATGCGTATTTCTCAGGGTCAGGGGCACACAGCTTGGCTTTGAGACACCTCCACTGACTTCCTGTCTGATCCCTGCATCTGCCTCGGAGGGATCTAATTTAATTAGACCAGAATGTAAGCTGAGCTTCTCTCTTCCCTTAAATTGAAGCAGGAGACTTTTAAAGAGCAGCATTCTTCTGCCCCAAGTGCCTTTTAGGAAATCTGAAGGAGATAAATGAAGCTCACAGGGAGCTAAGGTCTAGCTGCCGTCTGAACTTCGAAGCTTCTTCCCTCGTCCAGTTTCCTAAACTGGGACAGGAAATCTCTCAAGGTGGGTCAGCCCTGCAGCAGTACTGCCAGCATCTCGGAGGCGCCCCTGGGGAGTGGTGGTGTGTCAGGGTGGCCTCCAGATCCCTGAGACCGGAAGAACATTTCCAGGCCTCTGGGAGCAGCGTCCCATCTCGAGTCTCATGGAAAGGCTGCCACGCAGGGTTAGCTGTGCGCCCTGCGGAGGCCACCGCGGCTGCGCACACGGTGGCCCCTAGAAGCCTGCGCGCCATCGTGTGCACGTGACCTGGTGCTCCTCCTCCGTTTCTCCTCCTTCTGGTCGGTGCTGGCTCTTTCTCCCTTGTCTCGGGTTGGTGTCCTCAGAAGCACACGGGGAGATGAAGATGTGTGCGCCCGTCACAGAGGGAGGTGTGTCCCCGAAGAGGGCGGTGGAGGAAATAGAGGCAGAGGAGGGCAAGCCCCAGTGTGGCTCTGGGCGACATCCACAGAAGGGAGGTTCTCTGGATCCTGCAGGGGACCCTGGAGTAAGTCCCACTGCAGAAGTGCCCGAGGGGCCAGTGGCCCATCTGCATGAGCCTCTGGTGGGGGCTGAGGGGCGGAGAGCGCATATGCTTGCAATTTCTGCACCTGCGTCTGGGGACAAACCCTCCCTGGGAGCCCGAGGCCCAGTCTCTCAAGGGTCTGGAGTGTCCACTGATAGAATCAGAAGCACAGGAAGCAAGATGGGACACAAATGGCATAAAAAAGACTCAGGTGGGGAGTTGGGCAGTGTGGGCTCACTCCTCCTGGGGTGTGGATCAGACTGAGGGGCCCCATGGGGCGCTCTGGGAGCTTCCTGGTCCCCCAGGAAGGTGCTGGATTTCCAAGGCCACCCCACCTGCACCCGCTCCTTCCCCGGTGGCCACCCCAGGGGCTCCAGAGCCCTCTGTCCTCTCCCTTCTCCCCAGCACCCCAACTGCAACCGGCTGAGCTTTTCCTAAACCAGTCTGCACCATTTCACTGTTCGCACCCCTGGGGCTCCGTGTTGAGTAATGATATACTTAAAGCTGCTCTGCCTAACATTCAGGCCTCAGCTTATCTTTCTGTCCCTGAGGACCCTCAGCTGGGTCGGCTGAAGGAGGGAGGGCAGGCAGGGTGCGATTCTGCCCGACACTGAGGACACAGCCATGCGTCACTTCTCTCTCCCAGGCCCAGGTCCTGATCCGTAGTGGGGCTGTGGGGCGGTTGGAGGGTTCCCCTGGGCGCAGGGCGAGGGGCTCAGCCCAGTGTCTGGAGATGTCCACACCAGACCACCGCGGAGAGTCTGCAGTTTCCTATGCCAGATGGTGCTTTTTCCCTGGTCTGAATATTGTGCTTGCCAGGCTGCCTACCTGCAGGGCCTTGCCTCTCCTCATTGAGCAGAATCCTGCACATCCTCCAGGCTGGTCTCTAACTCCGCTTGCATCCTGAACCACCAGTGACTGGTCCCATCTCAGGTCTCACTACCTGGTTTTTAGGTCTCGGATGATTTTCTCTCTCCCACTTTCATTGCTTTTCTTTTCCCCGCAGTTCTATGAATCCAATATTGGCTCCACAGATTGGTCTTCCAGATCTCTTGTCTTTTCTACCTCTTTGTTTTTGTGAACCTATTTTTTGGATCATCTGGATTTTATTTTCAAACCCCCATTGGAATTTTCTGTTGGTTATCATTTAAAAATTTCCAATGGCTCTCTTTTTGTTTCTGATTTTTCCTCTTCATAGAGTATCTTGTGTTTGTTTTATGGATATCATGACTAATTAGAGGGTTTTTTTTGTTTTGAATTCTATAACCTAATTTACATTGGATGACATCATTTAAAAATTGTGTCCTGAAATGACTGGTGAACCTTGTCGATTCAGGTTGAAGAGATGGTGGATGAGGTCATGACCTGTCAGCTGGGCGGCTTTGCCTCTGGGAGGTTGGGGACCTTCTAGGTGCCAGAATGTGATGTTCCCAGTGGGGTGTTTTTATTTGCTTTGAGGATAAGTCTCTGATGATAAGACTCTGGGGCAAGGAGGGTGGGGAGACTGGTTTCCACGTGTTCTGAAGAAGTTCAGTGAGGCCAGCCCCCAAAGTCCAAGCCTCTGGACCCCTGCATTTGTCCCTTCTGTCCTGCTGGCTCTCTAGGGTCAGCAGAGCAGCGGGGCTTTTTCCTGGAGTGCACCTCTCCTTGTAGACTCCAGACCATGGCTTCTTCTCATCGACTTCATTTCACTATTCTTCATCCATTCTCCATCTCCTGGTCACTTGAATGTCCATCAGCAACAGTCCCTGCCCCTTCATTTTCTCTCTTTGGGGTTTTTAGCCTTTAAAATTGTTTTGCTGTGATTTAATGTCAACTCAGGTGGGGGTGAAGTGAAACACATTTTGTTTAGAGCTAGAATTTCTGTTTTTGTCATTGCTTGTTGAATTAGCTATTCAAATCGAGATAGTTTTCTCTACTTGGAATGGAACCACCATTTGACCCAGTTATCCCACTCCTCCATTTATACTCAAAGGACTTAAAATCAGCATACTACAGTGACACAGCCACATCAATGTTTATAGCAGCTCAATTCACAATAGCTAAACTATGGAGCCAACCTAGATGCCCTTCAACAGATGAATGGATAAAGTGTGATATATATACACAATGGAATATTACTCAGCCTTAAAGAAGAAGGCAATTATGGCATTTGCAGGTAAATGGATAGAACTAGAGAATATCATGCTAAGTGAAATAAGCCAATCCCCCAAATCTAAAGGCTGAATGTTTTCTCTGATAAGCAGATGCTGTTCCATAGTGGGGGATGGGTAGGGAAGAATGAAGAAACTTTGGATTACACAGAGGGGAGTGGGGGGGGTGGGGGGGATGGGAAGGACAGTAGAATGAGATGGACATTATTACCCTATATACAGGGTATATATAAGTAAAATTTTTTAAATAAAAAAATTAAAAAGATAGTTCTCTGTGAATGGGACCTGATTGTAAAAAATGAAGTGGACTGTAAGCCAGCATGGGGAAGGAATGGCCAAGCGTCCTGCTGTGGAAGGTGACCTGCCCTGTTTACCAGTTCAGTTGGCTTTAACATGCCAGGTCCATCACTCTTTCTGGTTCACATCTTTATCTGCCTCCCAAACATGGTTTCTCAGACGGAGTCACTGGGGAGCCAGTTGCATCTCCATTTTACGGCCTTTTGTATTTTTAGTCTTGACTCTGCACTTGTGCAGGATTTGAAAGAGATGAGAAAATATAGGGAATACCCCATGTGGAGCGACTCGGATCCTAACTTTCCTTTAAGCTACCGTCCTCCAGGCTTCCTTCCCGTCCAGAAAAGAACATTGGGCAGTTTATGATCCCTTCTCTCTCTCTCTCTTTCCCTCTCTCTCTCTCTCTCTCTTTGTTGTTTGGTTTGGTTTGCTAGGGCAAGTAGGTTACTTCCTCTTGCAATTTGCAGAGTTTTCTGAGTGAAGGAGTGTCCTTCCTCCTTCCGCATGTCCTGACACGTGATTGTCCTCTGACCCCACAGACCCTGGTATACTCTGGATGTCTCCCCTTCAAAAGAAAACCTAATTGGTGATTTCAGTTCATCCAAATAAAAGCCATCAAGCAGAGCAGCGTGACATGTTCCCTGAGTCCCCTGGGTCCCGTTTCTGGCCATGGCTGTATCTTGTCACTGTCATCCCATGTGTGCAGCTTTCTCATCTGGTGCACAACATTTTCTCAGCCATGAAAATTCCATCTCAATTAAAACTGGAGGGAAAACAGTCATTCATCTACATTATAGGTGGGAAAAAGTATCTAAAGGACTTGTTATTGAATATAGAAGAAAGGAATTTCCTGTCTTGCTGGGGTCTCTTGGGGCAGGTGACTGGACCAGGATGGAATTGGCCCAGGAGGAAAACCGGGTGATTTTTTCCTATGTTATGATATTTTGGAAGAGATGTTTTGGTAATCAATCAAACTACCCCAATTAGTTCACAACATCTTTTCAACACTTTTTTTTTTTTTCACAGAGTTAAACTTCAGTTCAACACATTTAGACGAGTGGCGTAGAGTGCACTGGCAACGTTTTGCAGCCATTCTCGATAGCCATTTCCAGAATGTCACCATTTCAAACTGAAGCGCCACACCCATTATGCACCAACTCCTGTCCCCCTCTCTCCGCAGCTCTTGGTAACCCCATTCCGCTCCTTGCCTCTGTGGCTTTCTAATCGTAGGCACCTCTGCGGAGCCATCGGCTGTTGGTCCTCCGTTCTGGCTGACTTCATCGAGCGCAAAAGGAGCACACGCCAGATTTCACCCTGCCTTTTGGAGACTAGAGCTTGCTATGTTGTCCAGGCTGGCCTTGGACTTGCGGTCCTCGTGCCCCAGGCTCCCGCGTGCCTGGGATTCTAGGTGTGCACAGCTGCGCCTGGCTCTTCCCCTGTTAGTCTTACTGATAATCCAGTGTAGGCACACACCAGATCTTGTTTATTCTTTCACAAGTTGTGGGCATTTGGGCATAAGTTTATTCTTTCATGGTCGTGGGCATTTGGGTTACTTCACTTTTTGGTTACCGTGAAAAATGTTATGAACATCCTTGCACAACTATCTGCTTGATCTCCTGCTTTCATGTCTTTGGGTACATATCCAGAAGTGGAATTGTGAAGTTATGTGGCAATTCTGTTTAAATGACTTGGGGAACCATCAAACTGCTTTCTGCAGCATCAGAAGACTATTTTACAGATGAGGAAATGGGCTTGCAGAGGGGTGCTACCTACCCAACACCATGAGGTAAGTATTAACCTGCCCAGGTGGTGCTTTCCAGACAGCACAATTCGTGGTTATTGTTTTTCTTTCCCCTTCTCATGGTAATTCAGATACACTGGCTTAAAGTTTAAACTTATTTAATACCCTTTCTTTCATTGTCTTATAGATACCACAAGAGTAAATAATCTCCCTAATCTTGGCTGAAATAATTCAAGAAACTTCTCATAAGGACAAGTTCAAGGCCAACCTGGACAAGCACATGGATCTTTCACATTTCATGTGCTAATTACAAATTATCCTTCTCAGCCGAGTCTTTTCCCAGAAGCCTTTGCTGGTGACAGTCGATATAGTTTGAGGGTCTTGAGAGTAACAGAATTAATTTACAAGTCATCAAAATGTAGGCTTTCCACAACTGAAAATCCATCTAGATCTTTCCCCTGCCAATCCTAAATACACAGGGTGGAATTAGTGAGGTCACACTGGGGGTGGGCAGGCTGAGTAGGAAGTAATTGTAAGGACTCTGAAGTTGAATTTGGGACTCCACTGGCCTTTCTTTGTCACAAGTCTGCTTCTGCATGTCCACCTTTAGTGCACCCTGCCTTCTAGGCAGCCAGGGACCCTTCACCTCTGCCCTCACCCTCTGTGTGTATAGGTCAGCTATTGGTTATTTGGGTTGGGATGATTGGAAATCAAGCTGTCACCTCTCCCAGGAGTTATTTACATCTGAAATCTGAGTTCCCATGATGGAATAAAAAGCAAATTACAGAACTCCCCATAGATCAGTTGGTACCCAGGTTTGAGGCTGGAGATTGGCCAGACTCCCATGTAGCCCCTGGACCTGGGTCTCACAGGACAGCCACTTTGGGCATTGAGGGGTGAACTGACCCACAGGGCTCCCTGCTGAAGGAACTGAAGTGGGTGGTACAGAGCTCTGGGAGAGTTTAAGAGGCCTTCAGTTCCCTGCTTTGCCCCTCCTTGTGCGGCATGGAGGAAGATTTTGTTTTCCTTCCTCCTGAGAGAATCATCAACGTTAAAACACTCCCAGGCAAGGAGCATTTGGAAAGTCAAGGGCTGGTGAGGAAAGGAAGTACGGGGCTCCTTTCTGGGTGGAGAAGACACATCAGTAAACCGAGGCCCTCTTTACACAGCCTGGACACAGGAAAATGTCCTGCAGAGTAGGTGTAATTCTCAGATTGTCCACAAGATGGTGCAGAAACTCCGCTCACAATCTGACAAAACCACCTCTGGGTGCAGGTTTGCATTCACTGCCAAGCTCCTGGCAAAGCAGCTATGCCGTTTTGGAGTAGGACGAACCTTCACCATGGCGAAGGTGTCTTCGACATTCTAAGCATTGTGACTGAATATTCAATTAAAATCGAGCTTCTAATATATGTATGAAATGACGAATGTGTTCAGAAACTCGTGGCAGAAGCCTGGCCTGTACAAGAGATCACATCACCGTCAGAGAGGGAGATGCAAAGGAGACCAGAGCCCGAGGCTGTGTTGCCTGGTGCAAAGCACCTGCGACTCACCGAGAGCCCTGGAGTCTAACTGGGGATTTGGTGGTCCGTCACGCTGAGCGGCCTCTATGGACAGCGTGTCGTGCTGTGGAGACAGGAATAAAATGGCTTGAAGAGGATGAAGTTCCCAACACATGTCGATGATTAATGTTTGAGAGATGGAAATGCTCATTACTCTGATCTGATCATTCCACATTGTGTACATGTATTGAGTTACCATCATGTGCCCCAGAAAGATGTGTAAATATTGTCTCAATAAAAAACAAACAATAAAACCAGTTCCAGCCTTTATAGAGCTTGTATCTTATTTGGAGAATCAGGCATAAAATTAGAAAAGTAGCTAATGTGCCAGATGGTGATAAGCACTATGGGAAAAATATTGAAGTCAATCAGCAGAGGTGGGGAGCTACACTTAAACAACAAGGTCACAGAAGGCCACCTGAGAAGGTGACAAGTCAGGAAGACCTGAAGGACTGATGGGGTAAGTCTTGATTTTAGGGGAAGAACTTTCTAGGCAGAGGGCACAAGAAAGCACAGGTCCTGAGGTTAGAAGCTTCTAGGTCGACTCTAGTAAGGCAGGATAGGAGCCAGGGGTGCCGCTGGGGAGTGCAAGGGGTTTGGGTAGCAGGATGAAGCCTTCAAGGTTTTGTAGAATATAATGTGGTGTTATGGTTTGGATGTGAGGTGTGCCCCAGAAGCTCACGTGTGAGACAATGCAAGGACACTCAGAGGTGACATGATGGGGTTATAAGAGCCTTGATCCAACCAGTGAATTAACCCCCTGATGGGGATTAACTGAGTGGTAACTGAAGGCAGGGAGGGTGTGGCTGGAGGAGGTGGGCATTGGGGGCATGGCTTTGGGGTATATATTTTGTATCTGGCAAGTGGAGTCTCTCTCTGGTTTTCTGATCATCATGTGAGCTCCTTCTTCCATCATGATGTTCTGCTTCACCTCCAGCCTGAAATGCAGGAATGGAGACTGCCATCTTCTGGAAACTTCTGAAACTGTGAGTCCCCAGATAAACTTTTCATCTCCTAATTGTTCTTGTGAGTTCTTTTAATCACGGCAGTGAAAAAACTGACTAAATGAATGTGTGAACTTCGGCATTTGCTTTGGGATTGATGAGCGACATTGAGGGATCTGGAGAGAGGAGTGGCAAGGTCTGACTTTATGTTGTGCACAACATAAAGCAGTCTGGCTCCTGTGCTGAGAAGGGGATAAGGCAGGAACAGGGGACTGGTCGGGAGATAGCTGCCAGGTTCAGGTGTGAGATGGTGTTGGCTGGGGCCAAGGTCAGAGTGGTGGGTGGGGGCAGAAGTGGTCAAATTTTGGTCATCTTCTGAGTCAGCAGATTTGATGGTAGATGGAATGAGTGTTTGAGAGGAAGAACAAGGTCAAGGAAACCCCAAGGCTATTTCCCTGAGCAACTGACAGATGGAATTGCCATTAACTGAGATGAGTTGGAGGAACAGGTTTCTGGGGGAAAGATCAGGGGCTCAGTTTTGGGTATGCTGAGTTGGACATGCCTTTGTGATGTCCAAGCGGTGGGTGTGGGTCTATGAACCTGGACTTTAAGGGTGGTGTCCAGGCTGAGATGACGGCCTGAAGCTAATATTTAAAGGCACAGACTGGAGTGAGAATGGGGAGGCAAAAGATGAAGGGCAAGGATGGAGCCTGTGTGTACTCTGACATTAGAAGGGGAGGCTGTGAGGAGAGGACCATGGAGGAGCTCAAGGAGGGTGGGTCAATGAGGCTGGAGAAACCCTGAGTCCAAAGAGTGTGGTCAGTGCGCCCACTGTGGCTAGCAGGCACTCTCAAATCCTCCCTGCTGGCTTCTCAACCCAGTACACAGTGTTTGTCGTGGAGGGCTGTCCTGTGGATTGGAGGAGGGTTAGCAGCCTCATCTTCTCCCCACTCGGTGCAGTAGTACCTCCCTCCCTCCTGTGACCACCAAAACCATCTTCAGACATCGCCACAGTCCCCCTTAGGACAGAACTGCCCCTGCGCCTCCTGGGAAAGGAAGACCTCTTTAGACTGAGGGCACAGGAAGCTTCTGGGGAGGCAGAGACATCGGAGCTGGACTTTGAAGGCTGGGGAGAGTGTGGATAGAAAGTGGGTGTGAGTGGGGAAGACACCCCGCCAGGGCACGGTCCCCAGAGCTGGAGAAGCGTCTCTGCATGGAGGCCAACGTCCCCCTTTGGAGTCATGGAAACAGTTATGTCCCTCTCACAACCGTTTGCTTTAGGCACAGTTGTGTTTCCATGACATCTGTGTTTTTAACATCGCAAGACTGCAGGTTAAATGACTGGTTTTCTCCAAACTATAGTTTAGGGAGGTTTAGGCCATGACGGTACGTGGACCATGTTTTTTTAAAAAACTGTGATCGGAAAAGGAAAACCTGCACCCTTGCCCTCCTCGCCTTCCCAATTCCTGGGCTCTGGCCTCTTTCCAAAATGATAAATAAGAAACTTGTGTTTCTCCTAGTTTCCAGATATGAGATCAGATTGCTTTTCCATCATTGGAGTATAGAATCAACTTATAATCTGCTTAAATTTGATTTTCACAAAACCTCTCCTTCCCTTAGACAGACAGATAGACAGACAGACAGACACACACACACACACACACAAACACACACACCAAATACATTTTCATAAAGCAGCTACTCTGTGGGCTCAGTGGGAAGTTTTACTAAGCCCTTACTAGGGCCATTATTTTCTGCAATTCAGTTCCTGGATATTTGCCCATATTTCCAGAGGATAAGCTTATGTCACATATTCAAGAATCTCAACAGAGTGGAAATCTCAGAGTGGGGAGGGGTATTGTGGATTCCACTTTGAGAAGGGGATGGCTCAGATGCAGCTCACGGTACAGGCCAGCTTACATGGGGAGGGCTGGGGTTAGGGCTTGAGAAGGTGGGGGGATCTTCCCAGCAGGGGAGCAGGGACACCCCGAGGAAAGTGGCAGGGGCTGGCTGGCTGCAACACCTTGCCTTCCTGGATCTTGCTTGACAAGCCTCCTGATGGCCATTTAGAAGGAGGAGCAGTAATTAATGCACATGACGTTAGGGGCAGATCCTGTGAATCTGGGCATAGAAATGGCCTTTCTCAGGGGTTCCCAAAGCGAGTCACCCATCACAATCACCAGGGATGCTCAAAACAATGGGTCCCCACCCTGGAGATTCTGGGTGAGCTCATGGTGGGGGGTGCCCTCAAGGCATCATAGTGGGTAAAACATTCCCCAGGTGATTGTGACTAGTCCCAGACACCACTGTGTCATTTGAGAATTATTTAATAGAGTTTCAGGTATAAGACAAGGAAGAAATCCTATAATTTTGTGAAACTGAGTTCTCCATTTAACAAACAAACAAACGAAACGAACACAACTTTGCATCTCAAGGTTAATGTACGATCTTAGCGGATACTCTGGTGAGAAAAATGAGTCTTCAACTTTTACTTGAGGAGACTGCTGCTGAGCAGGGGGCGACCTTCCTTCTTCCTCTTTTCCTTCCACTTTGGCTTGCTGGCGAACACCATGATCTAGGACTATTTGTGGTATGGTCTGAGATGTCTGGCACATCATCCTAGTGCCCATGTCAGAACCAGTAACTGAGACTCTGTCATGTGTGTCTATATATGTTGATGTGCACTTGTCGTTGACATGAAGTGACAGTGACTTCATGTGTTATCCTTGTTTGTGGTGGATCAGCCCTGAAGATACCCACTTCTCATCTTGCCCTCTTCAGAGTGTCCCTAGTAAGCAAGGCTGGAAAACTATTTATCTGGGGTGGGAAGAGCCAAGAGTCTCCCAGCGAATGCCCACCGCCACTCCGTCCCTTTTCATTAGTAGTTACACAAACTCAGATGGCAGGAGACTGGCTTCCCTGTGCACACCATCCCTATTTTCATGGCTATATCCTAGCACTGATCCAAGAGGTCCCCCTCCAGCAGCAGTGGACAGGATGAGGCTGGTAGGGAGCTGCTTTTGGAAGGCCTTGTCTTGCTTTGGAAACATTATCCCCAATGAAGCGTGATGCTTAATGAACCTCTCCCCTGTGGGGTCTCAGTGGCTCCCTACCAGGTCCCAACTAGCTGAGATCAAGGAGCTGCCTTCAAGGCCTGATGGTAGAAATCTCTACCTACGACTAACTCATTCATAGTCCTCCATCAGTAGGGGTCCTTTCTCTCCCTGGGTGGAGTAATGACTGCAGAGATTGTCTATTCTGTAAAGAAAAATGGTTAAATTACACGACATGATCAGAGGCTAACAAATTAACAATCATACTAGCAGATTTCTGCCAGCACTTTATCAGGAATGAGCACTTCATCAGGGATGAACAAGAACTTGGTGTCTCAAGGATAATGGTAGATCATAGTGGATACACCGGTGAGAAAAATGAATCTCCAACTTTTACTTGAGGAGACTGCTGCTGAGCACGTGGCTCCATGAGAACTTCGACACGTTTGCATCTCACTTTTCTCAACAGTCATGTGAGGTACCTCTACACAGATGCATAACACCGAGTCTCAGGGGTTAAAGAAGCTGGCTTGAGGCTGGCAAGGGGTCAGACCAAGTTAGCTCGACTCCGAGTCTGTGGTCTTTGAACGTCTTTGCTCTGCTGCCCTTCATGGCTTTTGACAGGACTGCTGCACAAAGGGTGCTGGGTCCACGTGGAGTATGGCCAACGTGGATTCCTGTCCATCTTATCTGTATGTGAGGGCTGCTACCCCAGCATGGCTGTAGGTGGGTGGGGTGAAGGGGCTTTACTGTGTCACCAGTATCCTCATATGAAGGACCTAGCAAAGTGAAATAACCATCCTGCTGTTCATCTCTAATCACCCCAGGAAATCAAGTTAAGGACTAAATCCTGAGCACACCAATATTATTAGTCATCGCCATCAGGAGCTATGGCCCGTTAGATATGATCCAGCCCCTGACATGCCACTGATTTCTTAATTAGCAGCATGTGACTCATGGCTGGAGGAGGGAAAGAAGGCTCCGTGACCCTACGCCGTCCTAATTGCCAACTGAGCTGCTCTCCGAGGGCTGGCTCTGTGTATTCTGAGAGCCTCATCCTGCCACCAGCAATGTCACCATCTCTCGGGAAACTTCTAAATATCTTTAAAGCTATTACCTCCCGACAGTGTTATTTCCAGTAATGAGACCCGAGGGCAAGGCAGCCTTGCCGTCCCCTCCAGAGCTCAGCCTCTGTCCTTCTCTGTCTGCCACTTATTACCACAGGGCTGTCTTCATCTCGTCTGCTTCTGAAATGTCTTCTTGAATTTTAAACAATTTGTTTTTACCTCTTTCAGAAAAGCAGAATGCCTTTGGCCACAGGGGGTGCATTTCAGTACAGCTGGATCTCAACCTTGGGGTCCCTCCTCAGGGTACAGGCCCAGCTCAGGCTTGGAGGCACAGCTCCAGGCCGTCCGTGCTTCACTGCACTGCCCAGATCCTCATCTAAAAGGACCTGGCACTGAGTGTGACAAACCGTCCCGCTCTTCATCATCGAGTCGCCCCGGAAACCAAGTTAAAGATTAAATCCAGAACACACCAGTGCTATTAGTCATTGCTACCAAGGGTGATGTACCAGCTGTGTTCTGCAGTTAATGAGTTCCAACTGTATGCAGCCATTGAAGAGTGGGGCGGGGGTGTCTACGACATGGATGGACCTGTATTTGGTGCTCAGGGTGATTACAATCTCATTTGGAGGAAGAAGTTCACAAAACAGGAAGATCATAATAGGTGACTTAAGATTTGTGCTAAAATTTTATAGAGATTAAGGAAACAGTGTTTTCATACAAGCAAAGTCTTCGGTCAGATGCATGGTGTTTGCCCCCCTACTTGGCACTCTTCTCCAGTGAGGGACTAAACATACTCTGAAGGCTAGAGTCACCTGGGTTCTGATTTTTTCCAGGGGGGCCTGTTGAACACCAAGTCACTTCATTACCTGTGTGGATCAGCGCTTCCCTGCTTCTCTCAGAGCCTTGCGTCTCTACAGTGGGCTTGTTGTCCCTGAAGGTCACCTGGTTGATGAGTTCAGTGTGGTGACACAGACGGTTGGTTGGGTGTCTCTGAAGGGCCTGGAAGATGGGTCCTCAGGTGGCTCGGGTTCTGACAGTGGTGCCTGGATGTGAATAGAGACTTGAAGTTTCTTTAGCAGGTTTTAAACTCACCCAGATAATTTCTAAAACTTGACAAAAGAGATGACTTTCTTTCATGTTATTTGCGCAGATGGGCCTGGGTGGTCTTCCCCAGTCACTCTGCCTCCATCCTCCTTTATCTGCATGTTACTAAGAATACCTTGCAGCTGACCTCTGTGCTCTTCCCTGCGCCATCTCCTCCTCGCCTCTGAATTCTCCTTTTCAGTGCCCTTTGCTGACTGCTTCACCCTCCCCTCCCACCCCTGAGAGCCGAGGGCATCAGGACTTGCTCTCAGACTCTGTTTCTGTCTCTCAGCCTTCCCCCTGGTTGAGTTCTTCTTCCCTTTCCCTTCATTTGTAAAATCTGAAACATGTTTTTGCATTAAAATACACACTCCTTAGCCACACGTGATGAACTTTTATGTAGGTGCACACCGTATTGCTGCCGCCTGCATCCAAACTTGAGCATCACCAGCACCCAGAGAAGCTCCGGCATGACCCTGAGGGCCAGGGCTCTCAGGGGAGCCTTTTCTGACCTCTCTCACCATAGGTCAGCCTTATTCACTTTTGATCTTCATGTGAGTGGAATCATGCAGTCTGGGCTCTTTCATGTTTACTTTCTTTCATTAAACATTATGTCTATGAAATTCACCCAAGTTGCATGTATCTGGCATGTTCTTTTTAATCCTTGTGACTTTAGATGTTATCTGTATCTAAATTTTAGATCATTGTCTCATGAGCATGAGGACTCACTCGGAGGAAAAGGGAAGTCACAAACAGAAACATCAATGGCACCACATTTGCTGAATAGGCCTGGGAATTCCAAAGAGTTTGAGGACTTTAAGATCATCTGAGGCAGTGTGACTCCTTGATGGTCAAAGTGGTTTACAATCAGAGTGCAATGGGACTTCAACATGGAGGAGCATCGGAGTGGTTTCCTGGAGAGGATAATGTCCACATCACAGCATCCAGAGCCCTGGTGTTTGTTGAGTGGTTGGACATCTTTGAGCAGATTTGGGACCTGGAGGTCCTGGGACATTTAAATCCCTGTGAAGAGCCAGTGGATCTGAGTGTGCATTGGGCACTTAGCCTGTGTGAATACCATGGCTTGCAAATGTATTTGTGCTGTTTCTATGATCTGCCTACGTGCCTTTCTAATTAGTAAATATGAATGAATTAAAGTATCATTGAGTCTGCCCTTTAGAAAGTTTCCAAAGCAATAGGAAGAGCATGGTGACATTCATATGGAAGGGTTTAAGAAGTTTTCTGGTGTTAAGATATGGTCTTTTATACCTGGGACAGTTTGGGAACTATCTCAGCTTATTGAACTTAGTAAGTGTTTGGGGTTCAAAATGTGCTTACTGGATATTGAACAAGTGAGGGGACGGTGCTCCTGGGACTGACTACACTAAGGTCTCTTTGCAGCTTGTGGAAAACGCACTGCAGGACAAGCCCCATGACACCACAGAGGGCAGGTTTCCCATCAAGGTTCTGCATGGCTGTTGGTTGCTGGTCACCCCCCCTCACTTGGTACGTCTGCATCTTTGCAATTAGACTTCCTTTGGATGCCACATTCTTCCATAGACCACTGAAGATTTTAGGACCAGGTTGAAAAATATGATACATTTTGTTGTAGTGCAGAAGTTAGAATTTAGAAGCTAATGCTTTGTCTTAAATGCAATACTGTGATTGCTTTCTAGTGATTTGATCTGAGAAACTGGGAGGGTTATTTGTCTTCAAGCGGCTTCACCTGTAACTTCCTAGCAGCTTTCTCTGCATTCAGTTCTTTTAAAGGAACAAACTTTGACAAGTGCTTGCCCAGTTCCCCCAGCTTAGCCCCTGGAAACCACCAGTCTACTCTCTTCTCTATGAATTGCACTTTTACTTTTAATTTTTAAGATTCTGCATGTAAGTGAGGCCATACAGTATCCGTCTTCCTCTGACTTATTTCACTTAGCATGATGTCTTCCAGGTTCATTCCACGTTTACACAGGGGGCAGGATTTCCTTCTTTTTTATGATGAATAGTATTCCATTGCATGTATATACACTGCAATTTCTTTTTCTTTTTTCAGTACCACGGATTGAACTCGGGGGCACTTAACCACTGAGCCATATCTCCAGCCCTGTTTTGTATTTTTTTAAATTTAGAGACAGGGTCTTGCTGAGTTGCTCAGAGCCTTGCTAAGTTGCTGAGGCTGGCTTTGAACATGAATCCTCCTGCCTCAGGCTCCCTTGCTGCTGGGATTATAGGTGTGGCTCTGGCTCTTACACTGCCATTTCTTTGTTCATCTGTCAATAGACACATAGGTTGACTCTATGGCTGGCTGTTGTGAACAATGGCACAGAGA
Source organism: Glaucomys volans (assembly GCA_020662805.1). Classification (NCBI taxonomy): domain Eukaryota; kingdom Metazoa; phylum Chordata; class Mammalia; order Rodentia; family Sciuridae; genus Glaucomys; species Glaucomys volans. The sequence goes on along the minus strand of JAJEJO010000455.1, from coordinate 276,186 downwards.
ACATGGGAGTGCAGCTATTCCATTTCTTTGAGCCATTGATTTCGTTCCTTCTCACCACACAAAATGGTAACGAGGTGTTTTGGTTAGCTTTCCATCACTGTACAAAAATACTGACCAGAATAATTTAGAAGAGAAAAAGTATATTATGACTCACAGTTTCAGAGGTTTTAGTCCCAGGTAACTGCATTTCTCTGGACTCAAGCTGAGGCAGATCACCATGGTGGAAGGGCATGGTGGTGGAAACCTGCTTAGGACATGGCACCAGGAAGCAGAAGAGAGCTCCACTCACCAAGGACAAAATGTAAACTGCAAAGGCATATGGCCACTGGCCTGCTTCCTCCAGCCATGCCCTACCTGCCTCTGTTTACTGCTCAGTTAATCCATATCAGTGGATCAGTCCACTGATTAGGTTACACCTCTCATAATCTCATAATTTCATCTCTGAATTTAAATTTCCCTTCTCTGTCTCACACATGAGCTTTTGGGGGACATCTCATATCCAAACTGTAAGACTGGGTGGGGTGATAGATGTGTAACGGCTTGGTGGTGGCAATCATTTTATAACACACATACATACTTAAATCGTCATGTACACCTTCAACTGATACAATTTTACTTGCCAATTAAGCCTCAATAAAGCTGGAAAAAAGTAAATAAAAGGAGCACACTCGAGGCCATCTCTGTGGGGCAGCCTGACCTAACCCGCCTGCTCTCCACCCTCTGGGAATGCTGTGTGCCTGATGGAAGCCCTGCTGCTCCTCCCTGACCAGAGGGGCTGGTCCTCAGGAGACACTGCTGTCCTTGGGGAATAACTGCATGTTCAAAGGCTCCTGGGACAACTTCCACTCCAGCTCTAGCCCTTCTGCCTAACTCAGCCCTGAAGAGTGTCCAGACTTTGCCTGTTTTAAGACCCTGGTCTCCTTCCCTGTGTGTCCAAGGATACAGAGAGGTGGCCGGAGAGCCCCTTCTTCCCCCATCACATCTTCTGGGTCTGGGTTCAGAGACAGAGGCACAGCTGCTGGTGGAAAAGAAGCTGCTCTGATTTCTAGCTGTGGAGCTGGATCGCTTTAGCTTTACTAAACAGATTACAAGTAAAAATTGCCTAGAAAAAGTTTGAGAAGGAGGGACACAAACAAACACAACAGAACTGGGAAGATGCAGGACAGATCTGGGAGAGTTTCTTAAATGGAGCACTTTTTGACCTGTGGCTCCAATGTTCATTTAAGGACTTAAAAAAAAAAAAAAAGACTTAAAATAAATGCCTTTGCTGTAAGATTAGAGATAAATTTCCATATAAAATTAAATTAAAAGCTTGGATTAAAGAAAACAGTACTATTGACTAGTTTTCTCCCATTGGCTCCATCATCGACATCTTTGAACCCCAGGGTTTAAGAGGGAGCAACTTGCAGGACTCTCTTTTCAAGCCCTGTTTCTGCTTGAAAAGGCCACAGGGGATCCAGAGACCACCTGATTGGCCAGGGGAGGGCACTGCCTTCTCCAGCTCTGGGTGTGATCCCAGCCCCTCACACGAACAGCTTGCATTTGCAACCGACCAACTGTATTTTCCCATCCTTTTCTCTTTTTGCTCTTTCTTCTGATCTTGAAGGCAGATGTGCCTGCTTGGAGACCTGACCTTTGAAGTCTAGGACAATGAAGGCATTCTGAAGCCCCAGCAAGACGGCCTTCAGGGAGGATGGGGCTGTATTTTGATTAAAGTGAAGATTTTAATATTCGGAAGACTTGTTTATCTGTCAGGGATCCAATTTAAAAGATGTCACCATGAGTAGACATCTTCTGATCTGGAGAAGCTCACATTATGAGCTCTGGGTCACTCACCTTCCCACGGCGTCCTCTGTTTTCCCAGAACCTTTGTTGCTCTTAGGAAAACCACTTCCTCTGGATGCCTGGCCCTGGTTTCTGTTGCTTCTGTCCTCCCAGCTGCCCTTGGGTAGTGCTCCAGCCATTAGTCACCATCCCACCGTCTGCCTCCTCCTCTACCTGCCCCCTCAGAACCTTGACCTAGCCCAGCTCCTCTTCAGGGTAAGGAGCAGGGGTGGATAACCACCTAGCATTATGCTTTTTTGGTTTTGAACTTCCAGTAGATCTGAGAGCTGCATTCACGGGGGACATCAGCTTTGGTTTTCCTTCTCCCAGCAAAGTGCTGGAAGTGAGAAGGTGTCTTTGCTCAGATGGTTAAAAATCATAATCTTTATGGGGTGCAGTGTGATGTTTTGGTACATTCATACACTGTCTAATGATCAGCCCAGGATGTTTAGGTTCTCCATCATCTCCAGCATTTATCATTTCCTTGTGATGAGTAAATTCAAAATCCACTCTTCTTGCTATTTTGAATTATACAGCACAATACTGCTGATTATAACATATGCCAGAACTTATTTCTCTTATCTGGCTGTGACCTAGTACCTGTCAGGCAATCGGTCCCCATCCCCACCAGCCCTCCTCAGCCCCTAGTGACCACTATTCTACCTTTTATTTCTGGGTATAGCTTTCTTTTTCACATGTGAGTGCAATTATGCGATATTTGTCTTCTGCATCTGACTTATTTCATTTACATCACAAATTCCAGGTTCATACATTTTGCCACAAATGACAGAATTTCTTTGTTTTTCTCTACTACATAGGAACAGTGACACTGGTGCTGAGGACCCGTGCGGGAGCTCTGGAATCAACATGCCTGGAGGAATCATGGGTTACTGACCATGTGACCTTGACCAAGTGACCCCGAGAACCTTAATTTATGGTTCTTCGGATCAGTTTCCTCCTCTGCAAAATGGGGGCAGGATCAGAACCTATTTATAGGATTAGTAAAAGGATTTCATGAGATGGTACCTAAGGAGAACTTAAATTAGTTTGTGTCATGTAGCAAATGGTCAAAAAAAGATTAGCCAGCAGTCTAAGTAGAAGCAGAGGGAGATTTAACTACATCTATGAAAATCACTGAAGTCTGCAAACTCCAAACGCACCTGACCAAGGTTCACCATTACCATCTTTCAAATCTTGTTCTTGCTGAACCAAGAACATGTCAGGCCCTCAGCTCTGTCCTTCCTGCCTATAGCTGTGAAGTAGAAATGTGGGTGCCTTTCTTCCTTCCTTTCTTGCCAGATTCCAATGGTAGGTAGATAGTGTGTTCCATCTGGGATCTCTTGAGAGCTAATGTACACAGGAAATCTTAAAAAATACAGGTTCCCATCAGGTGGTTTTGGGGCTGGGGTTGAGATTCTGCATTTCTTACAAGGTCACAAGCTGCTGCTGTCTGTGTTCTGGGGGCCACTTTTGAGTAGCATGGACCTGTAGGATGATCGGACCTGGAGGAGGAAACCCACCCCAGGATCTCTGTTCTCTGGCTTGGGAAGTTTCCTGCTCCTCTTGTTCACCAGCCAGAAATGCAGAGGTAGATTGCTGCTGGTTGGTCCTGGGATGGTCACAAATACTTGGAAACTCTGTGGCCCAGGCCATCTTATTTTGGGCTCAGTCTTTCTTTTTTTTAAATTATTAATTTTAAAGATTTGAATCTCTCCTCTGCCCCCAAGGGAATTGCAGTAAACATTTAAAAAGGAACTCAAGTATGCATTATGAAAGGACAGGAAGTCACAGCAAATGCAAATAAAATATACTGCTGAAGCATGATTCAGATATGCATTTTTAAAGAAAAGACAGAGTTTTTTTTTTTTCCTTGCATTTTTAGACTTTACTTTCCTCACCCCCTCTTCTTGTGTGTACAAAACATGCATTTCTTTGGCTAAAATTATAGCTTTCTAAGGATTATAATTCTTTGCTTTTCCTGGAAGTGAAACTTTAGGGCAGTGGATAAGGTGAGGGGACACAAAGGACTCCTTCTAGGTGGGAGGCAGCCTGGAGGTCCTCAGAGAATGTTAGCAGTTCTGATGTTTCTTGTCCTGTGTCTCCATGTGGTTCTTTGAGAGTTATTTTTGATCAGTCAGGATACTTTGAGGACACACACTTTGGTATTCCAGGCTAAAGGTGTCACAGGGGAGTGAAAATTAGACTTCGGAGGTATCAGCACGTACAGGAAAGTCCAGATCATCTTCAGTGGCACTTTTCACACAGGGAGGTTTTGTGGTCCTGGGGTCTCTGGTTCCTAAGCCTGGCTGAGTTTAAAGTGAGTTTCCACCCATTGGGAGCGGCCAGGAGGACCGCATAGGGCCCTCTCTGGGCACAAGACAGTTCTTTCTTCCATGTGGACCCATTCTCCTGCTGAATCGGGTAATGACGTGAAATTTGCTGTTGGCCTGGTGGCCTGCATCCCCCTTACAAGGAAAATGTAGCAGTGTGTTTTCTGAGCATTGGAGGAAGCCGCCAGAAAAGAATTAACTTCACCTTAAAATGAGTCCCACTTGGATTTGGGGACAGCCTATTCTTTTCTTTTATTTTATTTTATTTCTTTTCTCCCTCCCATCCCATTTTCCTCTAGACCATCCATACTTCCTCCATTCTTTTCTTATTCCCCCCATTACCGCCCCCTGCCACCCTCCCATTATGTATCAGCATCATTGATCAGAGAAAACATTCGGCCTTTGGTTTTTTGGACTTGGCTCATTTCACTTAGCATGATATTCTCCAACTCCACCCATTTACCAGCAAATGCCATAGTTTTATTCTTCTTTATGACTGAGTAATATTCCATTGTGTATATATACCACAGTTTCTTTATCCATTCTTCAATTGAAGGGCATCTAGGTTGGTTCCATAATCTAGCTATTGTGAATTGAGCAGCTATGAACATAGATATGGCTGCATCCCTATAATTTGCTGATTTTAAGACCTTTGGGTATAAACCGAGGAGTGGGATAGCTGGGTCAAATGGTGAGTACATTCCAAGTTTTTTGAGGAATCTCCATACTGCTTTCCAGAGTGGCTGCACCAGTTTGCAACTCCACCAGCAATGTACAACTGTGCCATTTTCCCCACATCCACGCCAACACTTATTATTGCTATTGTTCTTGATAATAGCCATTCTAATTGGAGTTAGATGAAATCTTAGGGTGGTTTTAATTTGCATTTCTCTGATTACTAGAGATGATGAGCACTTTTTCATATATTTGTTGATCACCTATATATCATCTTCTGTGAAGTGGGGGACAGCCTACTCTTAAGGATGAATGGAAGGGCTTTGGGCACTTAAGACTTGTTTGGTTGCAATTTATAATATTAGCTGCTGAGATTTAGGATGGGAGGCTGTTTGGATTCTTGCTTGTGACCTTGATTGTATTGCTAACTTTATTTATGTCATAATGTCAGCAATTCCTTGACTTTGTGAGAAGTGAGAGGAATGCTCACTTCTCCACTTCCTTGAGCTCAAGTAATACACTTAATTTTTCTGTCCACTAAGAAAAGCTCACAGCTCTAACCAGGCTAGCAAGCCCTTGTGATATGTGTCTTTCCCTTTCTAAATTCTAAACCTTTGAATTTGATGTGATCTTAAGAAAAGCAACATTATACACTCAGAACCTTTAAAACTTTCATTTTCCTAGGACCATATACAACATCTGCATATACTAAAGTTATATCCTATAAGATTTTGAATATTTCAAATGGCTTTGTCTGATATAAGGCCAGAACCCACTGGATAATTTTCTATTAAATTTTTATTTGATGTATTTATATTTGCTATTTCTATTCTTTGTTGATAAAATAAATATATCAACAAAGAAATATTATTTGTTGATTGAATATAATCTTTCATTCACAGAAATAAGGTGTTTCATCCTTTTTCAGAATGTTAACTTTTTCTCATTTTAACATATAATTAAAAAAATTCAAACTTCAATCTATAGGGTCTCCTATACATCTTAACATATATTTTTCTAAACACTGTGTTTCTCAGACCCAGAGTCTGATAGCTTGAATTCTTTCTAGTAATATACAGAAACACATGCCATTTTGACCTGGTTTCTAATCCTTTTAATCATTGGTGGTTACTGGGCTGTAACATCTTCATTTTCTTTATTTCACTACTTGTTGTACAGCTCTTTTCCAGGTTTGTATTTTGTAATTTCTTTGCTCTTTGTTTTAATCAAGTCTTTTTCTTTCAATTCAATGTTTAGGTGCTATAGCTCATGAGCACAGAGCCATGGGCCCATGAAACATTGAACGACCAATTCCACTCTGGGCGTAGAGGAGCTTGTAGAGAAGCAGCGAGGACTTTTGGGCTGGAAATTGAGAGATGAACTGAGTAGAGTAGACAGAAGCAGAGACTCCAAATTAGACAGAACAGTAGGTGCCAGGGCAAGAAGGTGGTAGCTCAACAAGAAGGGGCAGCGGCAGTGGAGGGGCTAAGGTGACAGAGAGAAGAGCAAAGGCCCCTCACTGTGCATTTAAAGTCAACATCATGTCTCAGTCTATTACCTTCCTTCCCCCACCCCCCAAGCCATTTTCCACTACACCATCCATACTTCCTCCATTCTTTTCTTCTCCCCCCCATCACCCCCCTGCCATTAAGGATAGTGGACTGAGACAGACGGTATTACCCTATGCATATGTAAGATTATATGAATCGAGTGAATCTACATTGAGAAAAAAAGATATATTCCCTGCTGTATAATTCTATCAAAATGGGCTCTACTGTCACGTATAATTAAAAAGAACCAAAGCTGGGTGCGGTGGCGCACGCCTGTAATCCCAGCGACTCAGGAGACTGAGGCAGGAGGATCCCAAGTTCAAAGCCAGCCTCAGCAACTTAGCGAGGCCCTAAGCAGCTCAGTGAGACCCTGTCTCTAAATAAAATACAAAATAGGGCTGGGGATGTGGCTCAATGGTGGAGTGGCTCTGGGTTCAATCCGTGGTTCCAAAAAAAAAAAAAGAACCAATAAAAAAATTAAAAAAAAAGAAAAAAAATACAGTCAACATCATGAACATAGTGGGTGCTTTTGTTCCTTGGCTTGTAGGTAGAACAGAACTGAGAGGTGTTTAGGTCCAGAATTGCCTTAATCAAGAATGACATCTTTATTTCTGAGGATACAACCCCATACCTTTTTAGTTTTTATGTTTTAATTCTTATTTGTTCTAATTAGTTACACATGACAGTAGAATGCATTTATGCATTTGATAAGTCATATATAAATGGTGTATAATTTCTCATTTTCTGATTGTACATATTGTAGAATCACATGGGTCATGAAGTCATATATGAACAAGAGGTAATAATGTCTGTTTCACCCTATTATCCTTCCTACTCCCATAGCCATTCCCCTCCCTTCACTCCTCTCTGCCTAATATAAAGTAGCTCTATTCTTCCCTAGCCCTCCCAACTTCCCCCAGACAGAGACCCTCCACCTACTACAAGAAAAAGTAGGCCCAAAGCTTCACCATGTCAGTCTGGGATCTGACTTCCTTAACAAGACTCCAGAAGCGCAAGAAGTTAAATCAAGAATCAATACATGGAATGGACTCAAACTAAAAAGCTTTTTCTCAGCAAAGGAGCGATCAATAATGCAAAGAGAGAGCTTACAGATTGGGAGAAAATCTTTACCTCAGGCACCTCAGATAAAGCATTAATCTCTAGGATATAAAACTCAAAAAACTTACACCAAAAAAACATATAACCCAATCAATAAAAGGGCTGAGGAACTGAACAGCCACTTCACAGAAGAAGAACAATCGATCAACAAATATATGAAAAAATGTTCAACATCTCTAGCAATTCTAGAAATGCAAATCAAAACTGCTCTAAGATTTCATCTCACCAATCAGAATGGCAATCATCAAGAAAACAAGCAACAATAAATGTTGGTGAGGATGTGGGGAAAAAGGTACAACCCCACGCCTTTTAAAGGAGCAATTGGTGTCCAATCTTGTCTTAGTCAGTGTAGGTTGCTATAACAAAACACCTTAGCCTGGGTAACTTATAAATAAGTAGAAATTCATTACTCACTGTTATGAAGACAGGCAAGTCTCAGATCAAGCTTCAGCAGATTCTGTGTCTGGTGAGGTCCCATTACTCGTGGATGGCACGTTCTATGCATCCCCATGGGATGGAAGGGGCAAAGAGGCTCCCTTGAGCCTCTTCTATAAGGGTACTAATCTCATTCATGATCTCTCCACCTGTCAGAGGCCTCACCTCTTCGTATCACCGCCCAGGGCGTTAAGTTTCAAATAAGAACTTTGGGCGGACACAGACATTCAGAACACATGAGATCTTAACGCACAGTAGTTCAGAGTCAACTCTCATATTCTAAATGGGTCGTCATCGTCATCGGCAGGGTTACTGTCATCGGCAATGGTGACCACCACCACCACGGCTCACCTTATGTGGAAGAGATCAATGTGGGCCCAAGATGAGATAATTTTTAATAAATGTAGCAAAGAAAACACACAGCCCTTGCCTTAGGATGCAGGTATTTTCTTGTTTGATTCGACATGACAATATTAGGAAGGAAGAAAACTGCCACCTTGGTAACTGAGTGGCCAACAGCCCCCCTTCTCCACACCCATGCTGCGGGGTTAGTTCCCATCCTCACCATCTGATGCTTGGACTCCACCTCCCCACTAGTGGCCTCGCCTCTGGTCTCACCCCAGTTGCATTGCCCTTGACATCGTGACCAGAGCAATCTTTTTAAAATGCAAACCTGATCATGATGCTCTCCAACTGAAATCACTTACATTTCCATATGACAATGTCCCCATATAGAGCATAGGCCACTCCACACCTTGACTTGTACATGAGTAAAGATGGTCTCATCTCTAACACTGCCCCTGAATCCAGCTCCCAGAATACACATAAGATTTTCCATCTTCTCATCTGTTAGGATGATTTTCATTTAGCCTTTTAGGTTCTTTCCTTTTTTTGTCTGACTAGAGAATTGCTATTCATCTTTTAAGAGCTAGCTCAAATGTTGCCACTTCCAAGAAGCCTTCCTCCACATCTCCAGAGACAATTAAGAGCTTCTTTTGCTGAATTCTCACATTGCCTTTCTTCCATCTGTATGAAAACCTTAAGACATGCACATTATCATAATCAGGTGTCCTAGGATGGCAGGATGCTCAGTTTACCTTGATGCCTTTCACACGGTTTGGGTACAGAGTCAATATCTGATCGTTACTGAATGAGCAAAGCTCACATGTTATTTAAGATAATCTCCAAGTCTAAACAACATTTCTGTGATGAGTAAGTTATCCTTTTCTTCCCCTCCTGAGAATTCTTTTTCCATTTACTTTGGTGAGAATGGATGGAGGGCTAAGCTGGGAAGGGACAGCAGTGCTGGGGAAATGAGCAGAGATTCGGTGTGGGTGTGAAGATGGAGGCAGAGTGAGCTCAGGTATCCCTCATGACATCGGGTGCAGGACCACAGAGGAGGATCCCTGTGGGCTTTCAGAAGGTGAGTTGGGGCTCCCAGTGCGGGCATGGGTCGGGCAGCTTCCCAGGGAAAGAACACGGGAGGGCTACAGGGCAAAGTTCAGATGGAGCTCAGGCACCCACACTCCAGCAGCCCCTTCATTTTGTTTATTTTCCTTTACATCCTCCCTCCAGCGCTCGGGGATCTTCCCTTTCAGCCTGTTCAGCTTGAAGATAATGGAAAACACAATCTTGGCAACCCCCAGGGGCTTTTGGGTTTCATTCAATCTGCCACTGCTCCCAATCCAAGAGCTAGATTTCAGTTGTCTTCCCCTGAAGACTCACTCAGCCTGGGAACGAGTGCCCGATGTTTTGGCAGTGTTTAGAAGCCCTTGAGGAATGTGCGAGCCTTTCGCTGGGTGTGGTGGTGCGTGCTTGTGATTCCAGCAGCTTGGGAGGCTCAAGGCAGGAGGATTATGAGTTCAAAGCTAGCCTCAGCAACTCAGTGAGACACTGTCCTAAATAAAATACAAAATAGGACTGGGGATGTGGCTCAGTGGTCAAATGCCCCTGAGTGCAATCCCTAGTACCCTGTCTTCTTCCCCCAAGCCCCCCCAAAGATACTAGCTTTTCCTGTGGCAGGACGGGGTGGTCATCCATGCTGATGGATGGATGGTCATGCTGTTGATCTCCCTAAACATGGAGGGGACAGGATAGGGTGAAGTTAGGGTTATTGCTCTTCAACCTTTATGTGAATTCAGAAAGGCTAATCTTGGGATTTGCCCCGGATGTAAGAGGAGAATGTCCATGTGGAGGCCAGAGCACAGGGAGCCTGCCTGCCCTTAGCCTCAGCAGGATCTCCCCAGAAAATCAGGCTTCCGGTTTAATTCTGGGAGTAGGAGCTTCCTCCCTCACAGCAGCTTCTGCCAGGAGAGGGGCTGTGGGTTCATGAGGTACTTCATCTCTTTCCTGAGGTATCCAGATCCTTTGCATCCTTTCAGGGCTATAGTTCCAAAGGGTAGAGTTGGGGGAAGGGGTGCATCCCTCACCTGAAATTAGAGTATGGGCACAAGCTGGTTCAGGAGCTGTGCACAGTAGGTGTGATCAGTAGAATGCCAGCATCGCTATGAGGAAGCTCCTGGGAGAAGCGTTTCTGAATGGGGTCACCAGAAAGAGCCAACACACAACCAAAGGTGCGTAAGGAGGCATGGGGTGATGGAGCTTGTCGGATACTTTTAGCTGCATTTTGGGGGCAGACAGCAGTTCTGTCTCAGCTGCTGGGTGGTGGCTTCCTGTGTCCTTTCTTTCACTGGTGCCTTAGACTCTACTTCTCTGGAGTGTTGATTGTGGTGCCTTTGCTCTCATTGCTCTTTCCTAGACGTGGATCAAGTCTCTTCTTACAAAAGGAAGAAAAGAATTGAATGTTAAAATATCCAAACGTATGGTTTATCCATGGGGTCACTAGACCCAAGGTCTACCAATAGTAGCAAATTCTGAGCAGATTATTTTCAACTTTGGTCATCTAACTAGTCACAGATAGACCAAAGGCCATAATTTTTCTGGACTTAAGTACTTCAGAAGCTGAGATTCAATGAAAGTACCTACAGAAACAACAACAGCAACAACAACAACACACACACACACACACACACACACACACCCGATACACACACATCTTTTTCATGATTAGGGTTGGTTACAGAGGAAAAGTAGGTGACATTCATTCATTCATTCATTCATTCATTCATTCTTTGGTGTAATATAATTTGAGCCCCTCTGAGAACTGGCTCCTCACATGGCAGGACATGGCAGCAGGTCTTTATCCCATTAGGCTCAGAGCTGATGCAGCCTCAGGCAATAAATGGAAGTCTCTATTGTCTCTGCCACACAGCATTTCAACTGACTTTTGGTGTCCCTCCATTTTCTCTGGGAGTGCCACGGGTCTTGGCACCTCTGCCCTCCTGGAGCAGGTGCATGGAAGGCACTGTCAGGGATGGGCCTCCACCCTGACGCAGGTCTCCAGACAGCTTAGATAAGCCCCTGGACTTCTTGGGGGCTTGTGTTTGGAAAACCATATTATGCAAAAGGTGAAACCCTCCCTAACCAGAGAGCCCTTCTGTTGGCTCTTCCAGGAAGCCTCTGCAGTGCTTTGGCCCATGGGCCTTTGGGTGCCATCTGTCCAATGTCCATGGCTGCGGCAGGGGACCACCTGGTCAGAGGAGGTCTGCTCTGCCTTAGGGGGGAACCTCGCAGTCTTGTTTACGAAGCTGTGTCTGCTCAGTCTCCAGCGAGGAGAGAACACCAGGAGCATGGCTGGCTGCTCTGAGTCACTCGGCAGAGAGTTCTGGTAATTTTCCTCTGTGAGAAAAGGGGCTGGTTGCCAACTGGTTGTCTGTGATCCCTCCGCCTGCCTCCAGTGTCAGCTGATGAAAGAGGGCTTCTGATTTCCTTTTCCGTTATATTCTGTGACACAGAACCACTAGGGAAATGAGGCTAGAAACTTCTTGGGTATCCCAGGTTGCTAAGAAATATTCATAGAAACAAAAATATTGGGCTCACTAAATATAAAGAGCCAAATCACGATACCTCTAGTGTTTGTGAATATATGATGCATATGGAGATTTGTGTGTACATTTGTGTATTTGTATTTTTCTCCCCAAAAGATTGCATCAGTTGGAAAGAATGACATTCCCCTCGCATTATCTTTGTAATGAAGAAAATGTGGTATCTATACAGAATGGAGTTTTATTCAGCCATAAAGAAAAATGAAATTATGTTATTTGGAGGAAAATGGATGGAACTAGAGACCATTATGTTAAGCGAAATAAGTCAAACTCAGAACATCAAGGGGCATATTCTCTCATATGTGGAAGCTAGAGAGGAAAAAGGAAAAGAAAGGTGGGGTGGATCTCCTAAAAATCAAAGGGAGATCAGCAGAGGAAAGAGATTAAGGGGTGGGAGGTGGGAGGGAAGGGGGAAGTGCTGGGGAGTGAGGGTGGTCAAATTATATTGTGTATTGTGTGCATGTATGAATGTGTAACAAATCCCATCAATATGTACAACTATAATGCACCAATAAAAAAGGTGGGGAAAAAAAAAAAAGAAAATACAAAGCACTATTTAGCTCTTGGCCCAAAAAGAGTTTGTTTCCTATATATTTTTAGGGCAGGATTTTCTGGGGAATCTGGACTGTCCATCTTTTGTTTATTTCCCATGTTCCAATTATTGAGAGGGCCCTTCCTCTTGGAAGATGAGAGTTGTCTGCAGGTTAAGAATGCCTTGGTTGAAATATTAACCCCCATGAATTTTAGACTTGCAATTCTGGTGGGATCTGTAACCATAGTACCCTGCCTCCCCACTGCCCACCTCTGTTTCAAGATTTGCAGTGCTAATCTTGCCAATCACAAATTCCCGTTCTTCTCATGCTGTGTGGTACAAGTTAGGGCCTGCCATCCATGCTGGCCAATCTTTCTCCATCTACATTTGGAGTTCTGAGTCAGAATCTGGCAGTTTGGGTCTTAGAGCCAAGAGCATAGTGATCCAGACTGATCTACTTCACCACCGTGTGGAGAAAGTGCTCCTTGTGCGGCTGGAGAAGGCTGTCAGAAACAGAACGTGGACAGAGGGCAGAGAGGCGTCCATCATTTGTGTTCCTGGACATGGTCATCAGCTGCACTGAACATGCCCGTCTGCAGTTAGAAGGTGAGGCAGTGTGTTCCTTACAACGGCTCTCAATTTTAATTACCAGAGAGGAGAAGGCAAAATTGCTTTCTTAGAGAATTACGGGTTAAAAAAAAACGTTGCCGGGCGTGGTGGTGCACGCCTGTAATCCAAGCGACTTGGGAGGCTGAGTCAGGAGGATCGCGAGTTCAAAGCCAGCCTCAGCAACTTAGCAAGGCCCTAAGCAACTCAGTGAGACCCTGTTTCTAAATAAAATACAAAATAGGGCTGGGGATGTGGCTCAGTGGCCGAGTGTCCCTGAGTTCAATCCCTGGTTCAAAAAAAAAAAAAGTCAACTTTATTAAAGTATAGTTTTTACAAAATAAAATGCATTCATCCTAATGTGTGGTGAGATGAGTTTTGGCAAGCACATTTTTTTCTTCTGTCTAAACAGGAATTCCAGACCAAATGTCTATTTTATTTAGTATTGACAATTATTAAGACAATATTATTCATTTTACCAACAATTTTTAAAAACTACAATCCTGTGCAGCATAACATTTCAGTCAATGGCAGGCGGCATGTGCAACCGTGGTCTCATGAGGTTATGAAGGAGCTGAAAATGTCCTATCACCCGCGACATCATGACGTTCTACTATTGTTTTTTTTGTTTTTGTTTTTTTTGGTACTGGGGATTGAACTCAGGGGCACTCCACCA